>CAIGQQ010035826.1:14633745-14659461 GCA_903798035.1 Danio albolineatus
TTTTTTTTTTTTCTCACAGAACAATGGAAACCAATCAACCCAGAGGAGAAGAAACGATATGATCGAGAGTTCCTGCTTGGCTTTCAGTTCATTAGTGCAAGCATGCACAAGCCAGAGGGTTTGCCACACATCAGTGATGTTGTCTTGGACAAGGTGAACTTTTCATCTGGACCCATCAGATTTATCCTGTGCTGTTTAGATCTTAATTACATTCACCTCACTTGCTGTTTGCATAACAGGCAAATAAAACCCCCTTGCGGCCCTTGGACCCCCGGAGTCTGATGAACTGTGGGCCTGATTTCACACCTTCATATGCTAACTTGGGTCGGCAGTCATCCGGAGGAGGAGGGCGAGGACCGGTCAGTTCTCTTTCTTTACTCTTAGGATTTCAATAGTCAAAATAATTACTCTGTATTGAGGTCAGTCATTGATTTTTAAAAGTTACACTCCTCTCAGTCTGCACGGCGCCCTCAGCCGGGTCGAGGCAAAGACCAGATCAGTCGCAACCCCAAAATCATCACCAGCGTATCTCTCAAAGACAACGTTGAGCTCAACCAGGCTCAGAACGCTTGGACACCCTCAGTCAAGAAGCAAGTACGAAGTCGTGGTGAAGAGGAGGAGGATGATGCGGAAGCCGCTAAAACACAGGAGCTGTTCCGCCGTGTGCGCAGCGTCCTGAACAAGCTCACACCACAGATGTTCCAGCAGCTGATGAAGCAGGTGACCGAGCTTGCCATAGACACCGAAGAGAGGCTGAAGGGTGTGATTGACCTCATCTTTGAGAAAGCCATCTCTGAACCCAACTTCTCTGTAGCTTATGCCAACATGTGCCGATGCCTTATGGGGGTAAGTAACTTTTTTTCTGCATTTTACATTTTACTAAATTTTACTCCATTGACCTTTTTTGTGCCACTGATCTGTTGTGATGGTATTGATGATCTGAAGGGCTTTCTTGTGGTTGTAATTAATGTACTAGTTTCATAAATAGTGGTGAATGCAGACTAACACGTAAAGATGCAAGAATGTAAAGACTTAATAGGATAATGCACTCAAAAACAAACACAAAGCCATAATGTTGTTGTTTATTTCTAATCACACAAATAACAATTTTATTAATAATTACTGTGAGTGTTTGCACTGTTAGCAGTTTTTAGAATGTTAAATGCTAGGGGTGTAATGGATCTCATCTTTCAGAACACACATGACCCACAGATTAATACATTGTTTTTTTTTTGTTTGGTAGATTAATTCTAAATTTATAATGATCGCAGAGAAATCACCTCTCACATAATTCAAATCACATGTATGAAAGCATTTAGACTTTCCTGTAAAATATGATGACGGAAGAAGTTGTGGTTGGTTATTCAGGATGTGGTGGGTTTCTTAGGTTAATAAAGTCTGTCACTACTTGTTTAGCCTGCATTAATGCATTCAGTGTAAGCTGCCCCACTATTCATTAAAATATTGGAATCTCAACAACCACCCAACATAAATTTTAAATGATGGTAATTTGCATACGTTTATTAATCTTGTCAATCGCTGCATTCAAATCTGAAAATGCAAAAATTAAGAGATTGTCTTTAATCTTTTGAGTTTATGAAGTTACAAACAGTCAAATAACACCGAAGTACTGAGATATCAGTTTATAGTTTAGGTAAAACCATTGATGTTTATGGTAAAGATTAAAATCACCGTCATGTGCGTTTAACTTGGCGCTCAAATGAATGTTGCAGGCAGCAATTTCGTTTAAACAAGGTGGTGACAACGGGCCATCAAGTGATTGCACTTGATAATTTTTCAAAAATGACACCTCTAGCAATGAAACAAAGTTTTGTAAGTGAATAACTGAATCATTTATTGAAAGTGAGACTAAAAATAAATATAGGCTTTAGAAATCTAACATTATTTGTACATTTAGCGTTATCAGCAATAGTGAAAGTTTCACAGTGAAATTTTCACAGGCCTGAATATTTTACTATTTCGTTCAGCTGATTATTTCTTCATTTTATGTTTCATAAAATTACAGTTTGTAAGTTTTGTTTTCCATTTATTACAAAAACAAACCAATTACATTTGTCGTGTCCCCTTTTTGGCTGATCTGAAAAATGATCCGATCTGTGACTAAAAAAAACCATAGTGTGATTTGTGATGAGTTACATCACTATTAAATACTATTACTGTTTTAAAACATGTAACATGGCTTCCTGTTAATAATGATTAAAATAATTTTGTGTTTCAGCTTAAAGTCCCCACTTCAGACAAACCGGGAGTCACTGTGAATTTCCGCAAACTGCTTCTCAATCGCTGTCAGAAGGAGTTTGAAAAGGACAAGGATGATGACGAGGTCTTTGAGCAGAAACAGAAGGAGCTGGATGCTGCCACAGAGGTGAAGCCTCAACTCATTTTCATTCTGTAGTGAATTAACTGGTTCTGCTGAAATGAGAACTATTTTTATTTTTTGCCATAGGAAGAGGAGCGTCAGCGCCTGAATGACGAGCTTCAAGATGCCAAGGACAAAGCACGCAAACGATCACTGGGAAACATCAAGTTCATCGGCGAGCTGTTCAAGCTGAAAATGCTGACTGAGCCCATTATGCATGACTGCATTGTCAAGCTCTTGAAGAACCATGATGAGGACAGCTTAGAGTGCCTTTGCCGGCTGCTGTCCACCATAGGCAAAGACTTAGACTTTGAAAAGGCCAAGGTACAATTTAGTTTTACCTCCTGCCAAACTTTCACGCGTTATGAGCTTCATTCTATTATAATCCAATTTCCCGTTTGCTCTGCGTATAACATTTCGGACCATCATTTAGCTTAGATCCTTCTGTTTTTGCTTTGTTTGCTTTGCTTCTGTTTTTGCTTTGTGTTGCTCAGATTTAACATTGGCTTCTTATATGCAGCCTCGTATGGATCAGTATTTCCACCAGATGGAGAAGATCATTAAAGAGAAGAAAACATCATCTAGAATCCGCTTCATGCTTCAGGATGTTTTGGACTTGCGAAAGGTAACAATCTGCTTAAAACTAATTAGTTTGGTCTCTTGTGCAGTATGTCATGCTTTACACCTTCACATTTAACTGTATTCAAATGTTCTCTTTGTCGCAGAACAACTGGGTGCCCAGGAGAGGAGATCAGGGTCCTAAGACCATTGACCAGATCCATAAAGAGGCAGAGTTGGAGGAACACAGAGAGCAAATCAAAGTCCAGCAGCAGCTCCTGTCTAAGAAAGACTCTAGTCAGGGTCGAGGGGGACGTGGTGGGCCACACTCTTCTGGGGGCCGCGGGAGCCAGACCCAGGATGAGGGATGGAATATAGTGCCTATTACCACTAAGAGCAGACCAATTGATACCAGTCGCCTCAGCAAAATTACTAAGGTAAACATTAGCGGCTTACTGTAATATGTGATATTTCTTAAGTCTGATTTGTTCTTCTGCATTGAGTAATTGGTGGAATCCACTCTCATTGAAATACTCAGGAAAAACCTGATGAGTGTTACTGAAGATTATCCCAAGACTTATGATATTATGAATTAATGAACGTTATATTGAAACAAACGTCAATACATTTGCCATATATTGTTATTGTTATTTGTATTGTAGTAAACTCAAAACAAATATCGGTCATCTCTGTGAGAGTTGACAATTGTTGACAACACTCACGCCATTGCTCTCACATGACTCACTGCAACATGATGCATTTCTTATATTTTGTGCTGCTTGTCAGGGTATACGACATGGGTATGCAAAACGAGATCCAGCGCCTATTGTGTGTACTTGCTGCAGAAGTATATATCGGTCTTTAGATTCTTGGTTTTCAGTTATAATTAGATGCCCCCTATTCACACTTGCGCTGTCTTGTCTGCAGCCTGGTGATTTCAACAACCAGTTGCTGGCCCCAGGAGGCAAGGGCTCATGGGGTAGCTGGGGTAAAGGGAGCAGTGGAGGCACAGGAGCCAAGTCCACTGGAGAACAAGGTAAGCTTTTGTCCTTATTTAACCTAGATCCACACAACTATGAGAAGCTCAGATCTTTATGGTATTGTTTTTTTTTTTTTTTAACCATGTCCACCTAGTGTCAATGACTTAAGAGAATATACAGTGCCTGAGGGCCATTAACCTCATCTAGAATCCAGGATTGTTGAAATTATCTTGACCTATTCATCACACAAAACACAATGTTGTAGAAATGACCTTAAGCAACGTTGACCGCAGTCTAGCAACCACCCACCCACAATACTATAGTATAAGTTTCCCCATGGGCAAGCATTACTTTCAGAAAATGTAAATACCAAGTTCTCCGTGTATTTTACAGTAAATGCAAGTCTAATATTGTGCTCTTATCTGATGCAGACCAGGGGCGACCTGCCACGAGCACACTCAACCGCTTCTCTGCACTGCAACAGTCTGGACCACCTTCATCATCTTCATCCTCAGTGGACTCTGATCGAAGAGTGCCTCAAAGGTCTATCAAGTGCCCTTTTTTTGGTTTAGCCTTTCAAATAAGCACCCCCAAATCAACAATGAATTGCAATAATTTAAATATAATCTAATCATGGTAATCCTCTGTGCAGAAACAGCTCTAGCAGGGACCGTAGTGATCGAGATCGTGGCGACCGAGACCGTGATCGTTTTGACCGGTTTGATCGACGAGATGACCGGGATAGAGGCCTGGACAGACCACTTCAGGCCATCACCAAACGCAGCTTCAGCCGAGAAAGCGAAGAGCGCAGAGGAGGTGATAACCGTGGACCACAAGATTCTGTACGCCGCGTGTCCAGCATGACAGACAACCGTGACCGAGGAAGTAGAGACCGAGATAGAAGCAAAGAAACTGGTGAGACTCGAACTCGTGTTCAAATCTGCTTCAGCATCACAGATCTTTTGAGCTGATGATTTACTAATTGATCATCCCACTTTACTTGCTTTGCTTTTTCAGTGAAGCCAATGGCAGCTCCTGCTCCTCCTCCACCTGCTCCAGTCAAACCAGCCATGAGCGAAGAAGACCTGGACAAGAAGTCCAAATCTATAATTGAAGAGTATCTCCACATCAATGACCTGAAGGTTTGTATGTCCACTTGTTTTGCCATACAGTGATAGTCCGCTCCACTGATGACCTTCATTATGAGCCACGTGTCTGGGCCACTGATCTACACTGATGGGATAGAGGAACTGAGGAGCCGTTGCATAAAAAATCTGATTTTGCTCCCATTCTGAATCCTGTGCAGATCTCCCACTTAGCCTGTTCTCGTTGCTTTGTTTGCAGGAGGCAGTGCAGTGTGTGCAGGAGTTAAACAGTGTTTCTCTGCTGTTCGTGTTTGTACGGAACGGTGTGGAGGCCACGCTGGAGCGCAGCACCATCGCTAGAGAGCACATTGGCCTGCTGTTTCAGAAGCTTGTTAGCGCTAAGATACTGCTTCCTGAGCAGTACTACAAGGGGTGAGTTCATACCCAGTCATTGCTTATTATTCTGAGTAGGGCTGCACAATATTGGAAGAAAATGGTTATGTGGATTATTTTTTCTTTGCTTTTATGGATCGCGATATGGAATATTTTATTAGGTGACTGGAATAGCTTTATTTGGATAGAATTCAACATTTTAGATTTTAGTAATTAGGGTGACTTTGTAGGGTAGTGGCTCTACATAAAATATTATAAATTACAAGCATAGGTAAATGCAACAAAGTGAAGATACAAATATAATAATAGACCAGTGTTTTCTGGAGAGTGTTCAGGGACAGGAATTGAATTCACAAATGCAAAATAACACTGTATAGTCTTCATCATATAAATAATTTGATAACATTACTCTCTAAAGCTGTGCATGTTATCATTTTCTTGGGTATGAATTCTTTAAATTTGAATTAAATATATATGATCACAAAACGGATGCATATGATAAACTTTCACTCTATTATGGTTAACTATGCAAGGACTCCACATGTCTTTGTAACTGTGGAGCCTAATAAACTACAATTCTGACTTGAAATATAAGGCAGATGCTCAGCTTGCAATGCTGAAAAGATATATTGTGCAGCCCTAATTCTCTGCAATAATATATGACCAGGATGCACATATCACCTGTTCCACTGATAATCTCTGTTTTGTGCCATGTCTGGGTCACTGACCCTTTTTCATGCATGTTTTTCATGCATGTTTTAGTCTCAGTCAGGGTAGAAATGATTTGTTATTGGTTACGATCTTTGAGTTAAAGTTGTGCTTTTGTTTTTTACGTTGCAACTGGGGCCTACATAAACATCTTAATTTTTTTTTTCTCTTAAGACAAGGATATGGAATTATTTTAACAGCATTATGTGCCTCTACTTATTTTTTTCCCTGAGTTTTGTACAATTAAATGCATTAGGGAATAATACACAGGTGCTTAATTAAAACTAACTTTTAAAGTTACAGTAATGGCTGATTTTTAAAGGGAATTTGCTGCAGTTTCCTGGATTAAATCTTTCATACGTGTTCTAAATGATCCAGCATTTGTTAAGTTTTGAACAACTACGTTCGAGGTTACTATGCTTAACTAATTTTTGATGTCATTTTTCATGCAAACATCATTTTAATATTTATATTCAAGTTTTTACTCAATATAACTCAAGCCAACAAATAATGTTTTGCGTGTGGCTATACTCGTGTTTGAATGTTGAGTTTCCCCTTATCCCAGACTGCAGGAGATTCTGGAGATCGCAGATGACATGGCCATTGACATTCCCCACATTTGGCTTTATTTGGCTGAAATCATCACTCCCATGCTGCAGGACGGTGGCATCCCCATGGGCCAGCTCTTCAGGTTAGACACTTAATCTCTAAATCTGGAGTTTTACAAAGACTAAGTCATCAGGGCAAATAGACTATGCACTACCCTTTTGACCTTTTCAAATGTTTTGGTTGACAGGGAAGTGTCCAAACCTCTTCTGCCTATGGGCAAAGCTGCCATCCTGCTTGTTGACGTTCTTAACCTTCTCTGCAAAGGACTGGTGAGAATCACACTGTGGCAAAAGCGGAGTTATTCACGATCACTGCAGTTTAGGAATTGTATGCATGTCTTTTATTATATTCCAGAGTCACAAAAAAGCTGGAGCCATGTGGCTGGAGGCTGGACTGAGCTGGAAAGACTTTCTGCCTGAAGATGAGGATGTCAATAAGTTTGTTACAGAACAGGTGCTTAAAGCTGAACATTGTCAAAATAATATTGTAGTAAATTATATAACTTGACTGAATGATTTGATAAATCAGTTGAACAGACTATGTATTTACTGGATGAATCAGCATTTGTGACTTTTTATCAAATTATTCAGTGACTAAATACGTCTTTAATGGTTGCTAGTCCCTATTTGTGCAACAGTGTAATGCTATAACTTTCAAAGTTTCAAATGGTGATTTCAATAGTTTTGGCTGAAACGACTGAAGCCGTTTCATAATACAGAACATACACAATAAGTGTTCTCTCTGGTCATTGGCAGATTTAAATCTATACTGTCATCATCCAAAGTTTAATGCTAATTGTGAAGACAAATGACAATTTATTTATTTTTTATTTTATTAATGAACTAGTATTGATTAGTGAACTATTAATGATAGTATTGCACATTAATGAGCTTAAACTTGTTCATTTGTAATGTTTTGCAAACATGTCTCACCAATAATCATCTGTTAATTATTTGTACTTGCTAGAAATATATTTTAAATTGATTGCCACTTAATTATACTTTGCTAAAAAATAACATTTCTGTGCATGCGTATGCAGATAGAGTATATATGTTCAAGCATAATACAAACAGCAATGCATTAATATCTTCCTGAGCCTGAAGGTCATAAAGATGATGTATTTTCAGAAAATGGAGTTCACACTGGGTGAGGAGTCTGAGAAGCCTAGCAAGAAAGAGCTGACTGCTGAGGAACTGAGTAAACATTTGGACAGGTTGTTACAAGAAAAAGCCAACAACCAGAGAATCTATGACTGGGTAGAGGTGAGCGATTGTGCTTTGGCTGAGATTCAAGGCTCTTTAATCAGACATTAAGGCATCGCTGCGATCTGCATTATAGGTATAGTAGCATGCGCATGGGACTTGCACTGACTGCCGTTTTTTTCCTTATAAAGGCCAATCTGGATGAGCAGAAGATGAGCTCCAGTCAGTTTGTACGGGCACTGATGATGTCAGTGTGCCAGTCTGCCATTATATGTGAGTGAATCCATTACATGCTGTTGACTTTAGTTTGACTTCAGACCTGATCTTTCTCTGCCCTGTACTTGATGTTAATTGTGCGCATTAATGAACCATTATAGGTGAGAACCCTTACCGTGTGGATGTGGAGCAGATTACCCAGAGGGCAAAGCTGCTGCAGAAATACCTTTCTGATGAACAGAAGGAGCTTCAGGCACTCTACGCGCTCCAGGCTCTCATGGTGCAGATGGAGCAGCCGGCCAGTGAGTGGTGCTTTATTTTTCATAATCTTCCTTTGAAATCACATGAAAGGATGATATTGCACTAGACTGGTTTAACTGATTTATTTATTTTTTATTTTTTTTTAATACCAGTTGTCAATTCATTTAGATTTAAAATGATGAAATAGGAATTTTAGAGGTTTGTTTTTAATGTACATTAGAATGTTGCTCAGTTTACTTTTACCTCTTACCAATCGTTTCTACTGTGATTTAAAGAAGACATTGATGACATTTTAAAGACAGGCTTTTTAAGAAGCGCAATGCAGCACTAGCATTGTATATTTGCCAACTATATATATATATATATATATATATATATATTGAGTAATTTTAAAATAATGATATTTAATATGATATAATTTTTTATTTTGTCCGTAGTTATTTGAAACTGATATTTAATGTTTAGAAGTTTTAGTTTGACGCAGACTCTAAAATAAAACATCTTTTTTTTGGTTAAAAAGCGAAAAAAATATATATATTTTAACTAAAATGTCAGCATTGTGCTTCAGTCTAATATGCTGATATTATCCCTATGTTAGGAATTAGTTTGACATCTTTTGTAACATTGTAAATTGGAGATGTCAAAAGTACAGACTTTACCGATAAGTACTGTAATTTCAAAACGTCTTTTTCCACATTATATTTGAGCACTGTTGATTGGCTATTGTGGTCACATGCTCAACAGAAATGACTGATTGACTTCTGTGATCACCGCTTCACACTCTTCAAAGTGCTTGCACAGATACACAGACACTTGGAGCATTTGAATGCGGTGTCTGTCAGGATCTGTCTATGACAGGGATGAACATATTTTGCAGGACACTGGTAATCCATAACAGAGTTTTGCTTCAACACTAATCACTTGAAAGCTATAGGCTTTGTGTTTGGTATGGTTTGAGCTAAACTCTTCTGGGACACTGGCCCTCAAGGACCGAGTTTGTCTATCTCTGGTCCATGAGCAGATATACAAGCAATCTGCTGACGAATCAGCTTATAGGGCATACTCTCACTAGGCATGATTGCCTTGAACCATTTTGCATTTTTACCTTCTGAACCTGAACACGCTTGTGTCATCAATGATGTGCGACAGTTTAACAGGAAGAGAAGCGCTCTTGCTCAGCACAGTGGAGATTGCTTTAGTTATATTGTTTTAGTTGTTTGGGATGCAGTGACAGATCAGTCGCTTTTGAGGCTTATAAATTATAATAAAAGGCATCGTGCTGCACATATTAGGAGGTTTGCTGAAGTTGCAGCTGTTGTTGTTGAAAAGTTGCAGTTGTTGAAAAGCATTCTGAAAAATCCATCTGAAACAATCCCTTAAAAGTGACGTCGCGTCTTAAGTTTTGGGCTCAGGCATGCTTTGCACTCATAAGCATACCAGGACAAAGCCTAACCGAACCGCGCTCCGGCACACCTCTTCCCACCAGGCCAGGGCCAGCCAACTGAACCGCACCTGGGCCTGATTCGGAGCACTCACTTGTCAAACTAACCGGAAAATGTGCCTGGGCCTGGTTCAGATAGCATAGTGTGAGTGCACCCATAGCTGTGGCTTTCAAATGCTCCTATTTTTGTGTAATTTCTGTGTAAAGCTGTGATCATTGGAGCCGATCACAGTAATTTGAGGAGTGCTTGAACACAATGGCCAATCACAGAGGTATTATATTTCACTCATGAGCCCGTACTTAATGAAAGCATTTAAAGCAGTAGCATGACTGAATTTATTTTTGTTTTAAATAACTATTGATGTAAATGTAGCTGAACAGCCTCATTTCTGTCTCCCCCAGATTTACTGCGCATGTTTTTCGATGCGCTGTACGATGAGGACGTGATCAAAGAGGAAGCCTTCTACAAATGGGAATCTAGCAAAGACCCGGCAGAGCAGCAGGGCAAAGGCGTTGCACTCAAGTCCGTCACTGCCTTCTTCACATGGTTACGGGAGGCCGAGTCAGAATCTGACAACAGCTAATCCTGAACTTTGCTCTCCCAAGTAGCAGCGCAGTGAAAGAGGGTGGGTAAAAAAAGAAAGAAAAAGAAAAAGCGCTGCCGGGAACTAAAAGGCGAGGATTTCTGACAACCAAGTTGAACTGGATCCTCACCAAGCCAATCTAATCTGTTCAGGGTGGCTCTTGACAGATATAAACTACAATCATTTCTCAGTCATTTCTTTTGCTCTCTATATCTCTTGTGGCAAATGTCCACCTAAAACAATAAATAAATAATAATAATTAAAAAAAAAAAAAAGATCTTCAGGACTGCTTAAACGTGTCAACAATTCATCCTCATTTTTATTTTTATGAGAGAAATCTTAGGGGAAAAGTACAAACCAACGCTGCTCTTACATGTTAATATAGATTTATATGCAACGTGGGATCTAACAGGACGTCCTGTATCATGTGGAGAAGGCGTGATTGGGATCATGTCCTGTAGGTTTGTAACGTCCAATCAAACGTGGAGCTCCTACAGACGTTTCTCTTCTTTAATGTGTGCGTGCGAGAGGACTGATGTTTTTAAAGCCGCAATGATAAAGGTATACGAGCGTAGCATCTGATGAATTCTCAAAGTGACGGATGAGATTTGAGTAGCGTTTGTATTTTGCGCTTTTAATGCTTCCTGTATCCTTTAGTTACGGGGGTGAACTTGTGTCGAACTTCAGGATGGTGGTCTCGGGTGGACTTTGACTTTTTTTGACCTAAGTGCTGCTGGATGACGAGGGTCCAACATGCTTCCTAATAAGCCATCCATGTCCCGCTTCCTACCCCACACTTTTGCGTCTTACCTCTCTCTTGATGAACTGATGGGCGACTTCAGCCCCACTTGAGCAAGCCTGCGGTGGAATTTTAAAGAGAAATCATTAAAACTTGAAGCATATAGAAAAATCAACTTGATGAAATGACAGTAATGATCCTAAAGCCTTTTCTACTAGTAGAGTGGAAACACATTTCAGGAGCGTTCTGTACATACATATGGAGATGTTTTTTGTTTTCTTTTTTTTTTGCTTATTTTCAGATGATTAAAAGTTAAGAATCTGATGTAATGCCATTTATTTTTCCCCCCAACAGAAATGGCAGTTTCCCTGTATTTAAGATTTGTTTTCTTCCAGATGGTAAGAGGTGCTCACAGTGATCCGTTGATTTAGTTTTATTGAAAGAAATTGTGTAAATATGTTTTTCCTTTTTTTTTTCTCTCTTTATTATTTAAGGAATTAAATGCTTTCCCATCTAACTGGAAACATTGGAGAGATGAAACATTGCAAATAAAAGATTATCAAGTTGCTAAGTAGAGTGTGTTTTGGGACTGTCGGTTCTGGATGGAGTTTTTTTTTTTTTTTTTTTTTTTTTTTGAAAGTGTTTTGTTGAAATGCAGCTGGTGCTTTCATGCTGCAGTTAGCTGTATTTCCAGAAGTATGTTTTTTTTTTTTTGCTCAAATATGACAGGATTATTCTCCATGCTTGATTTCCAATGTGTATATCTTTTGATACTTTTTTTCTAAATCATTTTTATGTTTGATTGAAGAGCAGCTCATGTGTCAGGGTTTACTTTAGTGTACAATATGTAGTTTACTAAATATAAAGGGTGTATGCAGGAATCCTAAAGGTAAATTCAATACCTTTTTAAGACATAAAGACCTTCTCAGAATATTTTAAGACTTCATCGTAACTTCAAGTTCTTAAACCTTTAAACTTGTCTTTATCCAACCAGGAGTATGCAAACCCTTTGGACAACACTTGAACAAAATATAAGACCTTATAAAACGTGATTAAGACTTTTTAATAACTTTTAAAGACCTTTATTTTCTTGTAACTGATTTATCAACTTCTAATACTTTAAGACCCTGCATAGAGGTATGCGATTTTGATCTGGACTGTAAACATTAGACATTTTAGATCAATTTGATGTGGAGAAAGTAAAAAGTATATTTTGGTAACCCTGCTAAAATTGGTTTAAAATGAAACATTTAAGTCACTTAAAGTAAATATATAAACAGTCAAGCCTGAAATGTTTCATACTTCTAGTAAATGTTTTTAGGGTTCCCAAACTTTTTGAAAGCGCTTGAATTTCGTACATATGGATTCAAGGCCTGGGAAATACTTAACAAACAAAGGACCTTAAAGTGATTGAATGAAATTTGTTTAGGATGTTTCATTTTTGACAACTGTACTGTGCTGCTGTCAACAGCCAAAAAACAAACAAACAAACAACGAACTACATTTAAATCTTGTACTAGAACTATGCTAATGCACGTTTTATCAATATTTTAGAAACCACATTAAAATATTACCACTATTGGGTTCAACAAATTTTATTAAAGATCTTTTAGCATGTCAATTTTTGGAAATGAAACTTTCATAAAACATCATTACTCTGGTATTTTTATGTCAATAGTGAAGTAAGAATTTCACATCACTTCATGCTGGTGTTGTGTATTATGAAAATGCTTGATTTTTAAATTCATGGTCCTTTAAGAAAGTCTTTGAAAGTCCTTGAATCTGAAATCATTTTCCACAATGATGACTCTTGTACATATCTTTAGGAAGAAATCAGTAAAAAATAAAGATAATTTGCCAGTGGTATTAACTATTTCGGGCTCGACTATGTATGCATGTGCATATATATTGAATCATTGGCTTTTATTTTGTAATGTTTTATAAAATTTCCTGAGACATCAGGCCTGTTGCCAGCTTATTGGTTCTTTTTTTCTCAAAGTGGATCTTTAATGCAGTTTCTCTCCAAACTTTCAATTAAATTATGAGGTTCAAATATGGCCTTTCAGTGACATTTTAAGCACTAATATTTGTTGCATTAGCTTGTTGGGTGGTGATCAAAACCAAAAATATTTCCTACAATTTTGATAAAAGTGCTTGCAATACGGTTTTACCACAAAGTGTTTAGAAATGTGCATTTAAACTGATTTGTTACAGTTATATAAATGTTATGCGATAAACTTTAAATTAAACATTTAGTATGAAAAAAATTATAAAGCATTAAAAAAACATCTAGGAATCTGTTAAAATTTATTAAAAACCCACAAAAAAGTAGCCTGTAGGCAAATAAACTGGCCAGCTCATTTCCTCACTCAGAATTTGTAAATTTGAATATTTAAGTATTATGTTTGTTCTAAAACCTTTTTCTATTGGTTGTTTTCACAATTTATGTGACAAATGAGCTCATATAGGGGCCAAATTCTGAACTTTGTTGAGGGGTGGTGGGGTCTTTCGAACTACCCAAACCTCCATGGCTGTGGGCTTGAACATGTTTGCTGCCTTCATTTCTCCATCAATAGGTTTGTACTAGAAAAACGCGAGAGTCATTCTATACAGATGACTTATGAGAAAGTGCTATATGACTGTTTGAAGAATTCTGGACCTTTTGGGACCAAATTTTTCAAGATAAATATGCTTAGCGGAGCTGGCACTTATTACATTCCAAGACTTTTTTCCTCTAAAGGTCGTGACTGTACATAGTGTTAGCAGAGCTTTTCATTATAGAACAAAATTGTCTCCTACTGATGAAACGGGTTTAAATCTAAAATATTTTTGTGTGTTTGTGTATACAGTCTATATTTAAGGATGTTTTCGTATTGAAGTCCAGTGTACAAAAGTCACAAACGGTAGATTCAAAAAGAACAGACAGGCATATTTGTTCCCATATTTGTTCTGCCCCCCTACTACTAAACCAAAATCTTGGAGAAAGCGATCTGCATTTTTATTTTTTCAAAATTCTTTATTCATTATATGATATTTTAATGTTGACCAGGGTGGAAACAATTCCCTAATAAGCCAATGTGCATTTAGGTTTAAGTCCCCGCTGGGATATAGAAACAATTACACACACACTGCCTGTCCAATAGTGTCACGCATTAATTTTATTGCACTGCATTTTTATTATTTTTAAATAACATGATCGAAATAACTTGCTAAAATAAATAAAATGCTGTTTTTTTTCAAACTTCTAAAGTAAACGTATTTCTCGAATTTCGAGCGTAATTGTTCTTAAAGACAAATTGCCAACAGATAGTCTCTGGAGGTAGACCGAGATCCTAGTTATTTTAAACCCCGGCCCACCCTTGAGACCAGATTAGTTTATTACGCTTTTCCATGTACCGCAAACACAGCTGCAGTTCTGGCGTCTGACTGCTACTGAAATAAAGATCGTTTTCTTTCACTGAATGTGTTTTTGGATGAAGAAGCAACACTGTGGCTGTAGCTTCTCGACCTTGAGATGCTGAGATTTTAATGGCCTTACATCACACAAGGGATATTGATGCATCATCGTCTGAGACAGCAGATACAGGCACAGTAATGGGCTAAACATGAAGGTACTCGTAAATTCCAAATGTTTAAAGGTTTAAGAAGCCTAAAGAGCTTACTGTTAAGCAGCAGTCTTCACAGGGTGAATAACATGTTTTACATTGTTCTCGTGCTACTGATGGCATTATAAGAGAGCAGATGACGTCCTCAACAGAATAAAAATGTATCGAGGAAAGATTGGCGCGCTGTAAAGTATGGCAAGCGGGTTTAACATGTGCTGCTTTAACATTCATTCATTCTCTTGTTGGCTTAGTCCCTTTATTAATCTGGGGTCGCCACAGCGGAATGATCTGCCAATTTATCCAGCCTTTTGTGCAGCACATGCCCTTCCAACCGCAACCCATCTCTGGGAAACATTCATACATTCTCATTCACACAAATACACATACACTACGGACAATTTAGCCTTACCCAATTCACCTGTACCACATATCTTGTGAGGGAAACCGGAGCACCCGGAGGAAACCCACGCAACCACGGGGAGAACATGCAAACTCCACACAGAAATGCCAACTGACCCAGCCGAGGCTCGAACCAGTGACCTTCTTGCTGTGAGGCAAACGTGCCACTCACTACGCCACCGTGGCGCCAGCTTTAACATTTATTGCTTTATTATTTTTAATCACTTGGTTATCCAGTCGGTTTGTATTTTATTAGCTATATTTCCATCCAAAATGTGAAGTAAATTTATGGACTTATGGAATATCAGGTAAAAACTTTTGAGTAAGCACTGTTTTCCAAGTCAAACAATTTGTAAAATGTAATTCGCAGATAATTTAAATTATCATTAAAACAAATGTAAAAATATATAATATCTCTTATATAATAAAGTACTTGTGCCTCATGGATGAAGACGAAAACATTAAATGCAGTCACAACGGGCTTTTAAGGACTTACAGGAGGGCAGCATCTTCAGACAGTTTTGGGATTTTTTTTGGGGAGGTGTTTAAAAAGACCAAAACAACAATTCAGATGTTTTACAATGTGGTCGGTCTGCTGGTTTGTCCGATAAGGCCATCCTATTGCACTCACATCTGTCACATAACTTTTTTACATAAGGGACTTTGTTTGGTTTTCATGTCAGTTTTTTCAATTTTTTTCTTGTCGGATATAAAGTTATTCTACTCTGTTGTGTGTCTGTGTTATTTTTTATGCATTTTCATAAGAATCTTGACATTTCCAAAAATATTTTTTATGCAGTATTCCATAATGTGCATAAAAATGGGTGGATAAAAACATCTGTTTTGTCACTATTAACTGATGTATTGTCTATAAAGTTAGTCACAGGTTTGCTTTTAGTTCAGATATTTATTTATGCATTTTAGCAAATTATTATTTCTGTCTTTTGTTCCTATTTGGCAAAATTTCATTTCTTTCATCATTTATTTAGAAGTCATGTTTATTTTCTTTCCAATACAAATGCAGATTGTTACTAGCATACTAGCAACAAATGTTAAGCTAAACAATTCTTGCAATTTTTTGAGATGATAGTATGCTGATTTAGTTACTGCTTTGACATGACTGTTGAAACTCAGATCTGACTCCAGAGTCACACCAAGATTCTTGACCTTATTTTTTGTTGTATGACCCTTAGAGCTGAGGTACGCATTCACCTTGAGAACCTCATCTCTGTTCCCAAATGTAATGACTTCAGTTTTCTCTTTATTTAACTGAAGGAAGTTTTGGCACATCCAATTGTTAATTTCATCAATGCATTGGCAGAGGGTGTCAATGGGGCTGTAGTCATTAGGCAGTAAGGCTATGTAGATCTGAGTGTCATCAGCATAGATGTTGTAGGAGATTTGGTTCTTTCTCATTATTTGGCTCAGAGGGAGCATATAAAGGTTGAACAGGAGAGGTGCCAAAATTGAGCCTTGTGGGACTCCACATGTCATGGGTGTCCACCTCGACCTATGGTCACCTATACTGACATAGTAACCTCTCCTTTCAAGGTACGATCCGAACCATTTGAGGACCGTCCCAGACAGCCCAACCCAGTTTTCCAGCCTATCCAGAAGTATGCTGTGATCGACAGTGTCGAATGCAGCACTGAGATCGAGCAATACCAGCACTGTTAGTTTGCCTGAATCTGTATTTAGGCGGATATCATTGATTATCTTTATAAGGGCGCTCTCTGTACTGTAATGTGCTCTGAAACCAGATTGAAAATGGTCTAAACACCCTTTCAAGCTTAAGAACCTGTTAACCTGGTTAAAAACAACTTTTTCAATGATTTTGCCGATGAAAGGGAGATTTGAGATTGGCCTGTAGTTGCTCAGTAGGGTGTTATCCAGGTTGCTCTTTTTCAAGAGGGGTTTAACTACTGCAGTTTTAAGTAAGTTTGGAAAAATCCCTGAGAGAAGTGAAGCATTCACCACTTTCAGAAGATCCATTTCTAGACAGTTAAACACAGTTTTGAAGAATGATGTGGGGAGTGTGTCAAGATCGCAGGTTGATGTTCTCATAATTTGCACAATCTCTTCTAAGATTTTACCATCAATTTCCATGAAATCAGACATAATGTCTGATTTCTTAAGTTGTGATTGAGCTTGTCTGACGTGGACACAGCTTGGCTGATTGGATGAGCTGATTGCCTTTCTGATATTATTGATCTTATCAGTAAAGAAATGAGCAAACTCATTACATTTGCTTTCAGAGAGTAGTTCACTAGGAATCCTACTGGGGGGGTTTGTGAGTCTCTCTACCGTTGCAAAGAGGGTACGGGTGTGATCTATATTGCTGTTTATAAGGCTTGAAAAGAAAGTCTGCCTAGCAGTGTTTAGTTCCACATTAAAAGCATGGAGACTGTCTTTATAGATATTGTAATGGACTACTAGTTTCATCTTACTCCACATACGCTCAGCTTTTCTGCATTGTCTTTTCATCATCTTTACCGATGTTGACCTTGTCCAAGGTCATTTGTATTAACCGAATCGTAAGATCAAGTAGACACTGTTGTAATTTTTCATTTTTAGACTTATTAATTTAACAATATATATAGTCTATGGAAAAAATAAATGTTATGTCACTGGAGTCGATGACATCACTACTACTGAGATCAAAACCTTATATTTCAAATAGCAATTTATTTGACAAACTTGCATAAATATTTATTTGCTTCTCCCATTCTATGGATTTTGACTGCTATTTCTTTCTTCGTTTTTTTTTTTTTTTTCAGTAAAATGATCCAGGAAGGCTTGAGCAGCCTGTTACCTTGTAAAAATAATGATTTCCAAGATGTTAATGCAGAAATCTTCAATAACTTTTGAATAATTATTTTTAATGAACAAATCACATGAAAAACCTGTTAACCACAATTCTGAAGCAGGATTCATTGCTAACAGGCCTCATGAACATGAATTGACCATAAGTACATTACTGTGAATTCTGCTACTGTGTAGATCTGCTTTGATCTACTCTGCTTGATTGAGACACACTTAAGAAGGAATTACATAATGCTGGGGCAGAAGCATTACACAAAAAAGTGCAACACCACAAGTGCAATTTAGGACTAGTAATCTGGTAAATGGATTAAATAAAGATGTGATTTCAAACATCCAAGGAAGGTCTAGTCCTGCCAACAAATACTTTAGAAAATTATTAAAATATTTAAAAACAATGTTTCTAAAAGAAACATAGGAAGACATTTGGATATTTCACCTTCAACAGTATGTAATGGCACAAACCTAAGCTGAACAACCATGATTTCCTATCCCTCAGGTGGTGCTGCATCAAGTACTTTGGTAAACCTTATATGTAGTTACAGGGCCGGAGTGGCACTCTTTTTCAGCCCTGGAGTTTCAAGCTTTGAATGGCCCACTTCAGTTTACGACTGACTGTATTAACATGACATCATTTCCAATTCAGTACTTCAGTGAATATTTATTTGAACAGTTACAGAATGTAATGTTTAACAGCATGTTCCCCTCACAGCAAGTAAGTCGTTGGTTCAGTTGGCATCTGTGTGGAGTTTGCATGTTCTCCCCGTGGTTGCTTGGGTTTCCTCAGGGTACTCCGGTTTCCCCAAGTCCAAAGACATGTGGTACAGGTGAATTGGGTAAACTAAATTGTCCATGGTGTATGAGAGTGAATGAATGTGTATGAATGTTTCCCAGAGATGGGTTGCAGCTGGAAGGGCATCAGCTGCATAAAACATATGCTGGATAAGTTGGCGGTTCATTCCACTGTGGTGACCCCGGATTAATAAAGGGACTAAGCTGAAAAGAAAATGAATAAATCAATGAACGTATAAAATAAAGATAACAATTAAATGTATTGAATTTTCTAGTGACACTATCACGTCTTTTTTTAAGGAAACATCTGCTTTATAACTTTATAACAAATATTTTTTCATACTTAAAAGAACATTAAAGGGTAGCTAAATCTTAAACACTATTCTTTAAAATATCACAATGTCCTTTTCTGCTATATCTGAATATATACTCTATGCAAAATTGTTCACGGATATCCAGTCCTTAAACACAAATAAAGAATAAAACAAGTATTGCAAAGTTATCTGCCAGATATTTTCAACCACAGTCTTACTTTCTAATGAACTTTTCCCCCCTTTTTAGCTTTCTGATCAAGTTAAGCCAGATTTATTTATGTAGTGAATCATTTGATTTCATTAATCGTCTCAGGTAATTTTTCATTGAGTAGGTGTAATATTCATTAATATTATTATTAATAATTCAAATTCTTATATTCACTCAGTGACAATCCTACCTGCCCATTCTAGTGTGTTGGGCTCATGACTGGTGCTTGGTGACGTAATGGGGCCTGACTCTCCACTGTTAGCAGCAAACTGGACAAGAGGCTGCTGCTGAAGAGCTACAGTACAACAAAAAGTTTGATACATAAACCGTATTTTCCATACATCGTTCTTTTGCACTGCTCCTAACTAGCTTAACGATAACTTACTGGCCGTTTCATCGTCTTCATGCGTTGTACTCTTGCTGCTGCTGGTTTTAACGAAAAATATACTAAGCTTTTTAAAATTCTGGCCTTTTCAGTGCCACCTATTATCAATTTACAAATGATACAAATGATTTTGCTGATGAGTAAGGTGCCGTTATTGGGGAGTCGAATGATAATTACGTCATCATTAACCTGCAGGCTGCATTCTGCTCATGGGGCTGCGAGAAAATACACAAAAAGAGGAGAGCTGTGGTAAAATAATGAATAAAAGAGTGAGGCTATGAACAAATAAGTAAATAAATACATGAATGGAAAAAAGAGTGACTGCTGAGAATGCAGGCAGTTAGGGAATACTCCCGGTCCTCCCGATTAGCCAATCCAGGTCTGTGTACCATCCACAAATGCCAGTGAAAACTGTACTTTACAAAATGGTAGCCCTATGTTAACAGTGTCCAGAAGTGCGGTCGACTTCTCTGGGCTCAAAGGCATCTGAGGTGGACCAGTATTTTGTATATTTTTTGGGAGAAATGAACGCTGTGTGCTCCGGGTCCAAAGAAGAAAAGGATTATCCAGACTGTTACAAGCAACACGTCCAAAGTCAGGGTCTGTCGTGGTATTGGGTTGTGTCAGTGCCCTTGGCAAAGGTAACTTGCACTTCTGTGATGGCACCGTTAATGCTGAAAAAAAGAGATTTTGGAGCACAATATGCTGCCTTCTTTTCAAGCGACGCCCATCCATATTTCATCAAGACAATGCAAAACCACATTCTGCACACATTAAGTCCTGGCTGTGGTGGAAGTGGATACAGGTACTTGACTGGCCTGCCTGCAGTCCTGACCTGTCTCCAATAGAGAATGTGTGGCAAGGAAGACCCCATACTGTTACCCACCACTATAAGACTTATTTGCAGAAAGAATGGGGCAAAACTACTCTTGAAACACTTCATCACTTGGGCCCTGTTTACACTAGTGCGTTTTAGTTTAAAAACGGCGTTTTAGCATGAAAACGATCTGCGTCCACACTAGCGTATCTCAACAGATCTCCCTCCACCAGAAACGTATATCATGTGACTATTCGCGCACCATTGGCGCACTCTGAGCATGCGCGTTCAAGTATAAACAGGAAGCACGTGTCTCGCTTGGCATTTGGTTATAGTTAGTCAACAAACGCTGGTTGAACGATAAACGCGATGGCAAAGAAAGCAAGAGAGGTCTTTTCGAGGACAGACGACGAGGTCGAATTGCTACTTAAAGTAACAAATGAATATAAAACATCCATGGCTATCGAAAATACAGTGTTTACAGTGAAGGCTGGTCTGCCGGTGACATTATAGCCATGTGCGCTTGACGAATAAGGAAAGGATACGCAATGACCCAAAGCCCCAATCACGTAGCGAATCTCAGCAGCCACGCCTCCGTTTTCAAAGGTATCCGTTTCCCTTCATCCACATTGAGACGCAGCAGCAGCGTTTTAGAATGAAAATGGCCTCTCCAGCGTTTCCAAAACACTCGTGTGGATGGATGGCGTAACTGTAGCAAAACGTATGCGTTTTAAAATGAAAACGCACTAGTGTAAACGGGGCCTTGGTGTCCTCAGTCCCTAAATATCTCTTGAGTGTTGTGAAAAGGAATGGCAACATTACAAAGTGAGAAATGCTTAAAAGTTTTAACTTTTTTTAAATGAGTTAACAAGAACTAAAATTGGAACGTTTATTTTGAAAAAATAAATGAATGAAAATCATGAGTAACACATTAAATTAATCTTAGTTGTATTGTCTGCAATAAAATACAAGTAGGGGACCACGAGGCACAAAGTAACGTGGGGTTAAATGTAACACAGAGTTTTAAGGTATTTACTACGGGTTAATCATGACATGTTTCCAAGGTTTTCACCACAGTATCAGCAGACGTCTTCCTGCCAATTATTGAAAAAGTTCAACGAAATTTGGATGAGAAGCACAAGAGAAACCTTGCAGCATAAAAGTATTTTTTATTATTATACTCAATATTTTTTTATTTTCAAAATATCTGTGAAAGTATGTAAGTGAAATCTTATATTGTGATTACCGTCTTCTAGGCTAAAAGATGGAACCATTTTGAAAGATGTAAAAAAAACACACAGTGACTGCGAGTGTTTTGAGGAAAACGCGATATAGCGAGGTTAGTTGTAACAGGGTGTTACAACTTAGCCACACACTGTTGGACAGCAATTAAACAAACACAACATTTTTTTTTTGTTTTGAGTGTAATGTTAAGAACTTTTCATATTAAAATGTTTTTTTAATATAATTTTTTTAATAGGATTTTTTATTGCTAATAATGCAAATAAATGCATTGTATAATAATGGATAAATGGATAACAATGCAAATAAATTCAAATGTGTTTATCGAATAACTAACTAAATAAATAAATAAATAAATAAATAAACATACTGTGCTATGTAGAATAAAAAACAAAATGAGCCAAATGAGGACATTTAGCTACTATTTAAAGTAAACTGAATTTAAATTACTTGTGTGAAATCTGCCTTGGTGCCATGATGGCTTAGTGAGTAGCACGTTCGCCTCACAGCAAGAAGGTCGCTGGTTCGAGCCCCGGCTGGGTCAGTTGGCATTTCTGTGTGGAGTTTGCATGTTCTCCCTGTGGTTGCGTGGGTTTCCTCTGGGTGCTCTGGTTTCCCCCACAAGTCCAAAGACATGTGGTATAGGTGAATTGGGTAGGCTAAATTGTCTGTAGTGTATGAGTGGGAATGTGTGTGTATGGATGTTTCCCAGAGATGGGTTGTGGCTGGAAGGGCATCCGCTGCGTAAAAAATATGCTGGATTAATAAAGGGACTGAGCCGACAAGAATATAAATGAATGAAATCTGCCTTTTTAAGCATGTGTTACAACTAACCCTCTGACAGTTACAACTTGCCCCGCAGGTGGGGTAAATAATAACATTTTTACTCCTGGCACTTTTAGCAATAGTGCATAGAAACCTTAGCTCCTCATTTGTAGGAGAGGCTTGTGTGTTGTTGGTGAAAAAAATAGGGGTTGTCTAACCCCATTATTTTGTTCACTATTTGGCCAAAACCAATAGTGTTACTTTATGCACTGCTCTCCCCTAAAGATACATTTAGAAATCACTTCTTTCTTTTTGTGTGTGTGTGTTTTACAACTTTTTCTGTTTTCGGGTTGTAAAATGTTTCCTACGTATTTAGTCTAAAAACACTGCTAGAAGAATGTTATTCATGTTCATCTAAAGTTATTTGAATTATTGTTAACAAGCATTATCAAGATCATTTGATCTCTGAAAGCTTATGAAAACTGGAATACCCAAACTCAAGGATGCTTGCTTCTGTGTTGCCAGCCCTCATAATTTTAATGCCACCCTATGAATAATTTTCTAGATCTACCCCTGCCCAGACGCCTCCCCTTCCTCTTTAGGAGCATAGGCTATAAATGATAAAACGGCCTGCCATTGTAAGTAGCACTCACCGCTCGTCGACTCGTGTGTCTTTAAGAGAGCCGCATTACAGGTGGGATGACGCTGTCGGAGAGACTCATTGTGGTGGGGACGATGCGTTTGGTGGGTTAACAGCACTCATTTCTGCCTCTGTCTCTGATGCTGAAGAAAAGCTGGTTTCTGTTATTCACGGCCGAAGACGGCGACGCGATTCTTCTCCTCAGACCCGACGCTAATGCTGTATCCATGTGCAATGCTTTTGACAGCTTTACCGCAACTAAATCTAAAGGTACGTGAGGGTTCAATGGCCAAATGCGCATTGACTTCATCGGTGGTTGTGATTTTGGCGACTGTAATAATGCATGTGCTTGTTGTTCTGGTGTTGTTCGGATCGCAATAGGCCGTCACGAAGGTACAATGCGCGAAAATTATCAGCCTGTTGCCAGGAAACAAACGCGCTGTTGCTGTCACACTGTTGTTTATGAAAATGATCTGCTCGTCCATCAATCGGACAGGCTCGGGGCCGCTGATGCACTTCTTGGTCTTGTGTCCTGTCGTGTCACCCCTTACTTCTCTGATGGGATTCATTTATCAGGGCCCGATCCATCATCGCAAAGCGCTCAATTATTCCTGATTATTTGTGGCATCATTGTCGCATTGAAACAGGCGAGTCAATTGATGCTGTATGGAATGATGCTGTATGGAATGGTGCTGGCTGTGCCCAATCTAACAGTTGATTTGGAGACAAACAGATGGAGGAAAAACAAACCCCGGTAGGTGAGATTTATTTCACCGAACACAGTGTCTGCGAGTGTTGTTCATGGTCAATGGGAATTAATGATGCTCAGGGACAGATGATGCTTCACGGTTACCTGTTGCTATAACGACCGGCCCTTATATTGCTTTAACTGCATTGTGTTGCTTTCCATGAACTGAGCTCAGGTGGCCTATTTTAATCTTTGCAACTACATTTGCTGTTGCGGTTGCTGTAATATATTTGACCTTACGTGGCTAATTGTGTTTATGTATGTTTGCTTGGAACACACACGCACACGCACACGCACACACACACGCACACACACACGCACACACACACACACACACACACACACACACACACACACACACACACACAAACGCACACACACGGTAACACAACCATGGTTAATTTGTGGTTTAACTGCAATGTTTCTTTATATTTTATTTAAAATGCACCTGGTTTAAAACACACATTTTTACAAATACCGTGTACTGTCAAAGTCCTTTTAAGGCTATATTCTATAGTCTTTAATACTGTGGGCATACCATGTTAACATTTTATAGAAAAAAATGTAGTTAAACAAATGCTAATCAGTATACCAAATAAAAACAAAATCTTGGTTACTTCTCTTTTACAATAGTAAAACCATGCTTATTTTTTGTAAGGGGTCTGACCTGCATCTTGGTAATGGCTAAGACAAAGCATATATTTGTAAATGGAATACTGTGAAAACAAAGCCCCATAGTAATGCCATATATTGCTGGTGCTTACCTTTTTACTTATATTTAGCCTTATTTATTGACAGTGTCTTTGTAATAGCATGGTTGTTTGTTTTTGTCCTTTTACTTTTGACAATACTACATGTTGTATACAAAGTGCTAAGACAAAATCATTCATTTTATAATGTTGCACCATGGAAAAATATTTACTTTTTAAAGGTTATTTTGCTAGTTTTGTGATTTTAGAAGTTGTACCATGACAATGCCATGTTTGTTTGTTTGCACTCGATGTGTACCTTGATAATACTATGTTTTTGGATAATACATCATTATATGTGTTCTTCATATATCAAGTGTATTGCTTAAAGCATTAGTTTTAAGAATTATTGTATTAATATTTATTAATTAATATATGTATTTATTTAGTGTGTGTATGCACCACGTCAATACTATTTTTCTGGACATAGTTCCATAATACATGCCTATTGCTAAAAGCTCTTGTAATTTTTGGAATGTACCATGCTAATGCTATGTTTCTGGACACAATGCCATAGTAATTCCATGTTGTGTTTTTTTTGTTAGTTTGTTTTTGGGGTGGCACGATGGCTTAGTGCTTACCACTGCCACTTCACAGCAAGAAGGTCACTGGGTCGAGTCCCAGCTGGGCCAGTTGGCATTTCTGTATGGAGTTTGCATGTTCTCCCCATGTTCGCATGGGTTTCCTCCAGGTGCTCTGGTTTCCCCCAGAGACATGCTGTATAGGTGAATTGAATCAACTGAATTGGCCGTAATGTATGAGTGCGTGTGTAAATGAGTGTGTATGGGTGTTTCTCATTACTGTGTTGTGGCTGAAAGAGCATCCGCTGCATGAAACACATGTGGATTAGTTGGTGGTGCATGTTGGATGGTGTATGTTGCTTTCAGTTACTTTTTTTTTTACAATGTTCTTTTTTACATTATTTGTAAATATTACATTATCACACAGTGTTTTCAGTGTTTTTCAATCTGCCTTTTTTTGTACATAGTAGCATGGTACTAATAACATGCTTAATATTCTACTTAAAAAAAGTCTATATATATATATATATATATATATATATATATATATATATA
>CAIGQQ010035826.1:14660249-14686666 GCA_903798035.1 Danio albolineatus
ATATATATATATATATATATATATATATTGTGACCATTATGTTTTAGACAAATTGACTAAGGCTAGTGCTATTGTGATACCATGTTATTTCATGTATTCATGTATCAAACGTACTGTTGTAGTTTTTGTTGCTGTGCATACCAAAGCTTTGTCTTTTTACATATTGCCACAGTATAACCATGTTTTTTCAGGTTTACCACACTGCTTTGACAGAGTATTATGTTATTTTTTTATAAAATGTTCTTGTAACGCTTTATTTTTGCAGTATTCTTGTTACATGTACTTACAATGCTAAAAGCATGTAATAACCACAAAACCTCTGGAATAATAATAACTAGCTATTTAATTATTAAATGTTTTTAATTAATAGCAGTAATTACTTGTAAACAAAACTAATTATTGTGAATTAATAAGTAATAGTACTTAGAACGTTTTTTATACAGCAGCATAGCAATATTGTTATTTTCACATTATACCACAGTAGTACAGTGTTTTATGTTTTGGAACACACACATTATGGAAGTGTGTGTGAAAATGTATCATTCTGAATGACCTGATGAGCAGAGTGTGTTATTCACTACGGTCACACCAAATCATTACCATATCAAAGCAGCAAATAGTATTACCTTACAATACCAGGTTAATAGAGTAAAATAAGCCCAGCTCTTTTGCTTTAGGTTTAATTGACCTCATTACGATCACTGTGGCCCGTGTCTGTCTCTCTCTGCTGTGACGACTAACCCCAAATCACGCAAGAAATATTTGACCCACATACGGTGCTGAAGCATGGCAGGCATCTGGTGCCTCTGCAGTCTTCACTACAGCAGCTTTTCTTATGGGCTTTAGAGGCCAATCTGACTTAAGCACATCTACCTGCGTCCAAGACTTTGACGTCAGGCACGCGCGAGTCAAAACCACCTGTGTGATTTGCTTCTGCGAGGGTGGATTTAGATTAAACTTGCAATGATATGCATGACACAGTGGCCTACTTTTGTTTTGGAGGCTCTCGAACGCTTCGCCTCACCTGATTGTTTGAAAATAGAAACTTGATCTGTGTTTATGAAATGCTTGCAGCACGAGGACTTGATCTTATTTATTGGTTAGCATTCTTAAATTAGTTTTTTTTTTTCATTTTTTAAAAAATTGCTATACATTTCAGTTTAGTTTTAGTTGGTTTGTTGTTGGTTTTGAGAGTTTTGTTTTTGTTTTGTAAACATTTCTACATAGTTATCTTTTATTCTCAGTTTAGGTCTTAGTACACTGTAAAACCCAATAAGTTAAGTTCTCAAACTGTTTCATGAAAGCGATTGGGTTCAGTTCAGTTATCACATTGGTATGAGTTCAGTTAATAAAACAAATTAAGTCCAAACAACTAAAGCTACTCAAATGGTTTGGTATTGATTCTAGAATTAGAGTTGAGTTAGCTAAAAAAATGTAATTCATTAATTCATAACTCATTTGGTTTGAGTTCTGCTTAATATAATTAGTTTATGAGCTACCATAACTTTTTTCATTAGGTTTTACAGTGTAACTGTAGCTTAGAAGATATAACAGATCACTTCCATGGTATAACAAAGCATAGTTTAAAATAGTTTAAAAACTACTCATTTAAAATGAGCTGAAACAACTAAATTCTTTTTTTTTGTGATAGCTTAATTGTTTTATGAATGAATTAACTTAGTTCCTTCATGTTTATCCAACACAAATAGATTTTGTGGAACCCAGCATTGTTTAATAGTGTACTTTTTGTCTTAACCTAGTAATAACAATAAATAATAGCTTGAACAAAAACAATGCACAATGTAAAAAATGCTGGGTAAAATAAATTTCAGCTTATTTTAAATATGTAATTTGAACAAGCTGCAATTTGTTTGGTGTATGAACATAAAATCATACAAAATTTATGAAAGTTAACATTTTAGAAGAAAACTATTCAACATGCTTATTCATATTAACAAGGAAAATACATAGTATTAACTATAAGTAATTTTAATTTTTTTTGGCAGATGGAAAAAGTTCATCTACAGAATTTTTTTTTGTTTGACTAATGTGAAATGCAAATTTTCCACCACAAGACAAATACTTATTAAAGGGTTCCAATGGGTCATGAAATTTCTGGAATGTCATGGTATTTTAAAAGGTGTATGCCAGACATTGAAAGTCAGGGTATTTCATTATTTTTTTCATGATCATTTAACATCTTACTTCCTATTTATCAAATTGCTGTTTTCTATAGCACATATTTTGCCCATTCTTATGGTTAGGCTGCCTTTTTTAAGTGACAAATTATTCCTTTCCCCCTTGTCAATTGAAAAAATCAAAGGCAGTCACCAGGCTTTTTGTCACATTTGTCATAGAGAACATCAGAACAAAAAGTGGTATGTAGCTATAATGTTAGCTAGCTATTTAATATTTTAAATTATTAGTAAAAGTGTAGCCTATATTAGGTTGTAGAAGTGGTGTCTGACAGAACAATTGCTGTTGTTGTGACAATTGTTTAGCTTCTTTAGCAATATAGACATGTATTTAAAGTCTTGGATTGTATGATTGTATTATTATTTAATGTTTTAATTAATGATGCATTAAGTTTATAGCTAAATAAAAAGACTGTCAAGGCCCTTGGATTTAATTAGGCAATTCAGTTTACTTCCCCTCCAGCTTTGTTTTGGGATTTAGCCCTGTGTCCCAAACAGATGTAATGTGACTTTGATAAAAGGTACTTTTCATTTTTGTCCACTCAGTGCCGCTTCTCACAAGTCATGGAATTATTTTTAGTCAGTTAACAAATTTGACATTGTGAACCCTGTTGTTAATTTTTAAACTATTATTTATTTTGTCTTATATTTCAGTTTGTTTCTCATTAATTGCTATTAGTTTCATCTTAAGTGTATCAATAATTTTAACATTTTTATTGTATTTATTGCAGTTTTAGTCTTAGTTTCAGTTTTTGTTTACGAGAACAACCTTGAAAGGACTGCAAACAGCTGCCTTGTAACTCATCAAACACGTCTGTTTTCTATTTAAACTGATGAATGTCACTTGTCAATTCGCATTTCTATCATGTTAGCCATTAATGTCAAATGCCAGGGGTTATTAGCCCCCAGCTGTGGCCAGACTTTTTTTTTATAATCAACCTGTGGGCTAATATTACTGTATCTGACATGCCAGCGAGGGCTGTTTGCAAATGAACAAGCCACTGGAAGAGTTTTCATTGGCCAAATATGTCTGAGGCATAAGCTGCTTTGATTATGTGCGGCTGATCTCTCACAGCTCATGTGACTAACATATGCTTCAGCTTGGATGAGCGTGAGTGAATTGTCAAAGGGTTAATTGTGGATTTGGCATCTGTTTCTGAGGTGGAGATTGAGTGTGCTTGGGCTTTAGAGCGTTTGCTTTTATGTGGAGCGGAGTGGAAACGGCAGCTTTCTGCGATGCGTCCGTACACTGACAGAGAGAAACACATGAGGACATGTCAAAAGGTAGGAGGTTTGGGTGGTGATTTATTGATGGGATCCAATATTGTTCTCCAGCGGGTGTTTAAGTAGGATACCAGGAAAGTAATTGTGTATGAGACTTTCACAGCAGGCTTTTGGAAGAAATGTGTTTGTGGTAGTGGTGTTTTTTTGTAACAGTACTTTATTTGTACACACATATTTAGGTTTTAAATTGTTAAAGTAAAATATATTTTGCTTGAGATAATGCAAGTTATATTTTTAAGTTTCTGAAAAGTTTATTTATATTATCTAATGTATCTGTTAAGATGTAGGTAACTCTTTACAATTCAATTCAATTCATCTTTATTTGTATAGCGCTTTTACAATGTAGATTGTGTCAAAGCAGCTTCACATGCATTATAAAAAATTTAAACAGTGTCAGTCCAGTTTTCAGTGTTGAAGTTCAGTTTAGTTCATTTCAGTATGGTTTATTATTCACTGCTGAGAGTCCAAACACTGAAGAGTAATCCATCGGTGCGCAGCCCTACAAGTCCCGAACCATGCAAGCCAGTGGTGACAGCGGCGAGGCAAAAACTTCACCAATTGGCGAAAGTGAAGAATTAAAAAACCCCGAGAGAAACCAGGCTCAGTTGAGCATGGCCATTTCTCCTATGGCCAGGCATCTTGTGCAGAGCTGCAGTCTAGGCGCTGGGCCTGGAGAACGCTGGACATCCATCACGGAGAGACCACAGGTGGGTCACCGGCTGGTGAACAGGCTGATCCTTCAGAAACAATGTGAGGACTCGTCTGTCACAGGGATCGTCTTATAGGGATCGGTCTCATGCTCTTCACTCCTCCATGACCACCACAGCAGCTGCTCAGGATATGGCCTGGTCCATGATTATGGAAACCTCGGGAATAATAAAAAACAGACTAACATGAGCGCAGATGCTGTTCAAATTATAATGTCTTTTGGGGAGTGTTCCCGGCTCCGGTTGCCCTAAATAATGCAGACTAACAATCCTTTAGAGGATTTGGATTCCAAAGCATTTGTGTTTTATGTGTATGCTAATGTAAAGAGATGTGTCTTTAATCTAGTTTTAAACTGACAGAGTGTGTCTGCTTCCCGAACTGTGCTAGGAAGGCTGTTCCAGAGTTTAGGTGCCAGATAAGAGAAAGATCTACCACCTACAGTTGATTTTGATATTCTGGGAATAATCAATTGTCCAGAATTAATTTAGCGTAGAGGACGTGATGGGCTATAATAAACCAGGAGCTTCCGCAAATACTGGGGAGCCAAGCCGTTCAGGGCTTTGTAGGTAGTTATTAAGATTTTAAAATTTATACGATATTTAATAGGGAGCCAATGCAATGCTGAAAGAACTGGAGTAATATGATCATATTTCCTTGTTCTAGAAAGCACTCTAGCAGCTGTTAATTAGGCCAACAGGGCAGCCGCCTAGTAATGCATTACAATAATCTAATCGAGAGGTCATGAAAGCATGAATGAGCTTTTCCGCATCAGACATTGATAGCATATGTTGAAGTTTGGCAACATTAAGATGAAAAAAAAAGCAGTTTTACAGATGCTTGAAATCTGGCCTTCAAATGACAGCCTGCTATCAAAAATCACCCCCAAATTTTTGACTGAAGATGAGGACTGAACTAAGAATCCATCAAGGGTTACACAGTGTTCTAGGTTTTTGCGTGTGAGGTTTTTGGGACCAATAAGCAAGACCTCAGTTTTATCTGAATTTAGTAATAAGAAGTTATTAGCTCAAACAAATTACCAGGTTGAGAGTAGATATAAAGTTGTGTATCATCAGCATAACAGTGGAAGCTAACAGTGGATTACTGTAACGGCCTCCTCACTGGACTTCCCAAAAAGACAGTCATCTTCATCTGACAGCTCATCCAGAACGCTGCGGCCAGGATTCTGACCAGAACCAGGAAATCAGAGCACATCACACCTGTCCTTAGATCTTTACACTGGCTCCCAGTTACATTCAGAATAGATTTTAAAGTATTATTACTTGTCTTTAAATCACTAAATGGCCTAGGACCTCAATACATTACAGATATGCTCACTGAATACAAACCTAATAGATTACTCAGATCATTAGGATCACATAAACTAGAAATTCCAAGAGTTCAGTCAAAGCAGGGTGAATCTGTTTTCAGCTATTACGCCCCTCACTGCTGGAATCAGCTTCCAGAAATGATCAGATGTGCTCCAACATTAGGTACATTCGAATCAAGACTAAAAACACATCTGTTTAGCTGTGCCTTTACTGAATGAGCACTGTGCTACGTCCGACAGATCGCACTATTGTGTCTTTCTTTTCTTTTCATTCTTTTATAACTTGTTTTAACTCATTTTAATCTGTTTTTATCAGTTTTTTTGTTATTTTATTTTCTTATACTTCAATTTTATTTCTGTTTATGTAAAGCACTTTGAATTGCCACTGTGTATGAAATGTGCTATATAAATAAACTTGCCTTGCCTTGCCTTGCCTTGCCTAACTCCATGTTTTGTAATGATATCACCTAGCGGTAGCATATATAGTGTAAAAAGTAAGGGACCAAGAACTGAGCCTTGTGGTACCCCACAGTGTACTTTTGATCTGTATGATGTCTCTTCATTACTGATACAAATTCATAACGTTCAGATAAATAAGAACTGAACCAGGCCAATGCAGTTCCTGTAATACCAACATAATTTTCAAGCTAATCAAGGAGAATATTATGATCGATTGTATCAAATGCAGAAATGCAACCACGGTCGGACGACAGAAGGAGGTCATTTGGGTTTCTGTGCTATGAAATGCTCTAAATCCAGATTGAAATTTTTCATAAATATTGTTTCTTTGTAGGAAGGAACATAGTTGAGCAGATACGATTTTTTCTAGTATCTTTGATAGAAAAGGCAAGTTTGAAATTGGTCTATAATTTGCTAGTTTTTTGGGATCAAGCTGTGTTTTTTAATAAGAGGCTTAATGACGGCTAGTTAAAAAGTTTTATGAACGTATCCTAGGAGTAGGGATAAATTCAAAATGTTAAGAACAGGTTCAGAAACTTCTGAAAACAATTGTTTTAATAATTTGGTCGGTATAGGATCTAGCATAGGCGTTGTTAATTTTGATGAATTTATCAGTTTAGATAATTTCTACTCACCTACTGTTGAAAATATTTGAAGTTTATTCATTACCGGTCTACAGTGCTCTAATTGGGACGATGCTGTAGGAGGCAGACTGATGGTGCATTGATCATTGATTATGCAGTACTATTGTTTTGTTTGAGCTGTCTTTACATACTGTTTGAATACAATTTACAAATAACAAATATACAGATATAAAGGATTTTGATTACACCTAAATTAAATAATATATATTTAAAGTAACATCATTCAAGATCGTTATTTATTTATTTTTATACAACACATTACAGTTGCGTGTCTGAACTTGCATAACATGCTGAATTTCTACATTTGTGCTTAACTTTCATCATCATTTTGTATTTGGCCATTTCTGCAGGTTGATGACCCTATTGATATGCTCCCCAAGTCAAGAAAAGCCCTCAGCATCCAGGAAATCGCAGCTCTGGCCAGATCTTCATTTAATGGTAGCGTTTGAATGACTTGTGTGTTCAGTGTGTGTGTATATGTGTGTGTTGGTGACAGACGGAGCTGATCTCTTGGGTTTTGTCTGTCAGGAATCTCTCAGGTGGTGAAGGACCACGTGACCAAACCCACAGCCATGGCTCAGGGTCGTGTGGCACATCTGATCGAGTGGAAGGGCTGGTCCAAGCCTTTAGACCCTCCGTCTGCGACACTGCAGTCCCACTTCAACTCGTACAGTCATCTGAGCGAAGGAGAGCAGGAGGCCCGATTCGCTGCTGGTGAGTCTGTACTGGATGACTCTGGGTACACTCTATAAAGGTTACTTTAAAAAATTGAATCAGTCAGTAAACCCATTGACTCAACTTAACTCTTATAAATATACACATAGTTTGTTTATGTAATGATTACAGGGCAATGAGTTTGCACTCTTTTTTTAAGTAAAGTCAACTAATCTCTTTTTACAGTGTCAACCTTCTATCCTTGAGGATAGTTTCTGGCATGTCCATCCAGTAAGACCTTTATTAGCTGGAACAGCCGTGTTAAATTAGCGTAGCAGGAGCTAAACTGTTCAGAAGCAGAACTGGACACCACTGACCCAGACAAACCTAGACTTTCAGATACTGTGGACCAGGGGTTTTATACATGGGCTTTTATTAAAGAATGTATGTTAAATTTTAAATTCTACGTTTTTAGGGGCCGTTCACATATCACACATGCAGAGGCACCCCCAGAAAGTTTTCTAAAGGGTGGCCAAAAGATTCATTCATTTCCTTTATTAATCGGGGGTTGACACATCGGAATGTACCGACATCTTATCCAGCATATGTTTTACGCAGCGGATGCCCTTCCAGCTGCAACTCATCACTGACAAAACACCCAATACACTCTCATTCACACACATACACTAAGGCCAATTTAGCTTACCCAATTCACCTATAGCGCATGTCTTTGGACTTGTGTGGGAAACCTTGTTGTGCTGACCCCATGGGAAATAACAAAATAAAAAAGTAATATGTGAAAGGCCACTTATTCATCTACATAATTGTATATTACAATATATAAAATGCAGTGTTGACCTTACATATATAATTATAATAAATATACTATATTATAATAAACTCTTACTACAGTTTGCAATCAATTGTAATTAATTAATTGATCAATTCTTTATTATAATTAATAATATGTTAATAACAATAACAATGCATCTATCTGTCAGTCTATATGTCATATATATTTTTTTTTAAATCTAAATAATTTTAACAGTCAGTTCATGTGATTATTATTAATACTATAGTTGTCAGGGTTCCAGGTTGGGGAAAAGACGAGGACTCAATTGCAGAACAAAAAATGAGTATTTATTAATAATAAAATAAAACAAACAGCAAAATAAACAACCCCGAGGGGGAAAACATTAATTAAAAGGCAAAAACAAACTTTACTGGGCTGGCAGGAAAAAAGGCAGGGCTGGACAGGACAGGGCTCGACACACCATAACAAGCAGATATTCGACGACGAACTGGCACAGGACAGCAAACATGAGGAGAATTTAAAGCAGAAATAATTTAACAGACAGGTGAACATGATAGACTAATAATGGGTTAACAAGGAGGGTGGGGCTAGACAATAGACGGGAGAGCACATGACAACAAAAGCCATGCACTCACATAAAGATTAGAACACTCAGCCAATGAGAGAACTCATTAACTGCATGCTCACATGACGACACAAGTACGCGGCATGTGTAAACACACACACCACGTGCTGAACAGAACAGAGGACTGAACGCAAGACACAAGCACGTGATGAAATGAAGACATCTTACCGTGTGCTCACACATATGCAACGCGAATGTTTCATCTCAGCGCCATCCCAAACCGGAACCAATTAGACAGTAAGACGCTGAGAATGAAACAGCGCGACACGGACAGAACAAACAAACACCAGGATGAGAGCGCGATATCGCGAACACGCCCCGACCCCACGCGCCCGTATCAAACGGAAGCGCGCGCGGTCCGAGCGCGCCCACAATCGGCACTCATACATAGACACAGGGGCGCCGCTAAGGGGGGAAAGTTTGGACAATTCTAAGGGCCCATGCACTCTAGGGGCCCACAGAGATCTGCTTTATAATTAATAACAGTATAATGTAATATAAATTATGAATTTATCTCTAAATCACAAGGAAAACAATTTATTAGAAATAAAAAAAATACAAATACGGCTTATATCTGCCCCTTGTGTCTGTCAAAACTGTCACTGTCAAATTGCACCCCCCTCCTTTCGCTGTATGGTTCAGTCCATTAGTAGCGGGAATATCGTTGAGTGCGATTGTCAGGTAAACTGTCAAAGCAGCGATGACCTCGAGTTTAACATCAGCTGTGTCCCAAATCGTATACTTATGCACTATTCTACGCCATTTTGTAGTATAAATAGTGTAAGTAGTGCGTTCACACGGAAAACTAAAAATAGTAAGTGCACTTTAATTACCCATATGATGATGCACTCAATCCACCGATAAAAAGAAGTGTGTAATGATGGACACTTCACACACTCAACGACTGCAGCTTTGCGCACGTAACGAAAGGGACGGAGCTATCAGGCGCACATGTTGGATAACTTTATTTATTTTGGATTGTGAGAGCAGTATTCTCCAATAAGAGGGATTATAGCGCCTCCCGATGGTGAATGCGGTTATACTCATGCTAGGTATGATTTGGTATTTTGGTCATTTATTTCATTAGCTGCATCCCAAATGACACACTAATCACTAAATCAATGACACAAAACTATATTACAATGAGACCCATAAATAAGAAATGTTCTTTTGTTTAAACTGACCATTACTTAAATGGCAAAACCCTGGCCTTCTTGCCGGCAAAATCCGCAATCAAAAAAATGTAACAAATTTATGTTAACAGAGTGCAAAATCCAGCATACAACAAATCAAATAAACACAACATAAATAAAGTTGAAACGGTCTGTTGATTAACCTGACAGTAACTTAAATTCCAAGTGCCAAACGCCTGGCCTTCTTGCTTGCAAAATCCTCAATCAAAGTGTATTGCACATTATATGAGACACTATTGCAGTACAGTTATTTAAAAAGTGACACACTGGTGTTTTGTGTGTTTAGAAATGTAAAATCTTCAGTGAATATTTGATTACTGTTCCTTTTTTTGTATGACATTTACATTTGAACAATAAATCATCTGCTAGCTACAGTCAGGCCCGTTATCTTACTAAATACTGATAGTAGTGGACAAAATCAATAATAAAATGCAGGGCCGTGCACAGGGGGGTGGCCCGGGGGCTAGAGCCACTGCCCCTTTGCCCTCGTTGGCTGAAATGCCCCTCTCAGCCTGTACCTCTTCCCTCCTTCTCAAACGCGTTTGTGCCCCCGTCCCTGGCTGTTCTGTTACCGCTTCGCTAAACATCCACTGATTTTGTTAATCCACTCCATATTTTACCGCCCGCTCCGGAGTCCGCAGCGTCACTCACAATCTGTGTGCCCGCATTTGAGGTGCGCCTCGCCTTGACTGCAATGTAGACGGGAGCAGGCGGCTGCAGTAAGAGAAGGGCTTAAAAAATTAAAAACAAGTCGGACACTTCCCGAATCTCGCCTGGAAACGTCACAAGTGGAGGAGATCGCGTTCACGTTTTAATCGCGGCACGAATGACCTCATGAAAAAAATGCTATTGAAATATCACTGTTTTTACAAAAAGATAGTCAGAATCACAGAAGATGAACAGCTCATTACTGAAAAGGATGTACAGTATTTAATATACATCTGTATGTTCAACAGTGGTGAATGTTTAAAGAATAAACCGCTTATACAGCTAGAAAGTGTTCAAGAAATCTAATTTGGCTACATTATAAATGAAGTAACTATAGCGAGATGCTTTTGAGTGACAGGTCATGACAAATGTTTGTTTGTTTTTTAGAAATGTCCCTAGAATATGGCATTTTATTGAGCTAGTGGTCCATTTCTATAGTAATTTCAGACTTTCTTTAGAGGGCATTAGAAGGTATAAAGGGAAATACTACTGAAGACAAAATGATTAGCCCTCTTGTGAAGTTTAAAGAAAAAATAGTATTGCATCAAATATGTAAAAGTGTTGTTTAACAGATTTTGTTTTTAACAGTTTCTAACACATTTGTCTAGACTTTGCCATGATGACAATATTATATTATATATTTTACATAATATTTTACTAGTTTTTTTGAACATACTATTCAGCCTAAAGTGCAATTTAAAGTGTTAACTATATATTAATTTTGTTAAAGAAAATTGAGGAAAGCCATTGGACAACAGTGGTTTGTTCTGCAGACATAAAGAGATTCTTAAGGGTCTGATTATACTGACATGCTTATTAGGCCTATATAAACTGCTTTTACTCCAGCCAGACTGAAATAAACAGCCTGAGACTTTATCCAGAATAAAAACCATTAGGCTGTAGGAAATACTGTGAAAATATTCTTGGTCTATTGAACATAACTCTTGACTTCACATACATGTGTGTGTTTTGTTTACTACACCCCTTACACTTCTCATATGAAACCACACAAAGATGGGGCATAATGGCAGAACAGTCTGATTACTTGTATGTCTGCATATGTTTGTATTGGACTGACTTTCAGGGAATAATGCATAAAAATGACAATACAAAATTCACACAAACATACAAAAAAGTGAAAATGACAACAAACAGGACTTTAAACTAAGATAGAAATAAAATACAGCATAAGCACATCCTAATGATTTATTTGTAACATTTAGTTATATTAGATAGATCATGTTTTGTTTTTACAAAGGTGTGTTTTGTTTTTGTTTGCGTGTAAATCTAAATAAATAAACATATGTAATGGTCTTCATGTCTTTTTTAATTATCAACGAAAATACAATAAAGGTGTACAGCCGGGTATAAACCTTAGTAAAAACAGAAGACAGAGATGCGTAATTTCACTCTCATCCAATAAGCATTAGGCTGTGTCGTTAGCCAGTCGTTTCCCATCATGCTTTTGGTGAGCGCAGTCGTTGGAGACTTATGAGACTGCAGCCGACTGCTCAATCCGAGACATCCGCCTCGCGAGAGTTTTTTGGCGCACGTCAGCGTGACATCAAAGCAAGGTGCACGCAAGTCGGACACGTTTCTAACCAGCATGCATCTCGCGGTGATCACCGGTGATGCGTTCTGCGCAGATTATGGCCATGTCAAACGAGCCTAACAGTTCTTGACGATCGTTGCATTACAAGTCTCATTTACAATCCACATTGCAGCCAGTGGTCTTATACAAGTGCTGACAACTTGTGCTAAATATCCACATTCTTAGAATTTGAATGACTAATCAAAATCAGATCTAATATAAATAACAATTATCTATTTTAAAAAACTATTTTCAATATTTATAACAACTGGAAAATTTGTATTAGCAAGAACCTACCCACTTAGTGCCCCTTTTTTTGGTTTGGGCCACTGCCCCTCAAAATGTCTGTGCACGGCCCTGATAAAATGCATACGTCAGTATAACTACATTGCAGACAAAAAGTTTGGATAGCTAGCTTGGTAGTAGGGGGCCCATCCTCATATTTTTTTCATGGGGCCCAAAATTGCTAGCAGCGCCCCTGCATAGACACAATGACCACGCACAAGACTAGACAGAGCTAGTGTCCGGACTCTGCCACCAAGACAAGAATTAACAAGACAGGAGTGGCAGAACCCTGACAATATTACATTATTTTAATCTAACAATTGTAACACACACACATTAATAATAATCGTTATTACCATGTTAATCTGAGATAATCATAATAATAATTTATTACAAATATCACAAATATAATAGTGGCAGTTCATTCCACTGTGGCGACCCCAGATTAATAAAGGGACTAAGCTGAAGAGAAAATGAAGGAATGAATGAACATATAATAGTTTTTGATAGTAGGTTTTATAAGTTATAATTTTACTTTGGAATTTTCACTACTACTACTATTACTACTATTACTACTACCACTACTACTACTTCTACTACTACTACTTATTATTATTGTTATTATTATTATTAATAGTAGTAGTAATAAAAGTAGTTGTATTAGCATTTGTAGTAGTGTTAGTGTTGCAGTAATATATGCAACAGGAGTTGTCGCAGGTGCCAGTCAGCATCTTGATGCAGCTGAAGGCTTTCAGACTCAGCAGATGGTGTTAAATGAGATTACACAGTCACACAGCTACACCTGCTGATCCTGCATGTCACTTCACTTCATCCTGTCTTCCAGCTCTCCTCCTTTTACTTCACTTTTATACTTTGCCGCATGTTTGGCTGTCATCACTTTCCTGACTGCCATGCATTTGGTTGCTGAGTTTAGGATTTACCGTGCCCTCCACCAGCAAAGCAAAGTGGCTAGTGAAAAAAACTACTTTATTACTTAACCTTTTGCTCAAAATATATAAAAGAAAATTCTCAACAAACCCATATGCAAGCATAAACACACACGTATGCACACATACTCACACACAGTACAGTATATAACACACTGAAATTGAGTTGGTTTTTCTAAGGAATGGTACTTTACTGAGCAGTTTAACCAATGTGTACTTTAAACTTGAGTACATTTTAGTTATTTATCTGTACATTTAATACACTATTTTCTTTCAGTCTTAATATGTTTATTTTTAATAGTCCTATGATTCCTTTTCAACCAAATTGTGCATCGAAAAATCAATGTTGTTCAACCCCAAGACACGGACGGTTTATAAATGTAGCAAAAGTGAGTAAGCATTAAAAGTGTTCATTCATTCATTCACTCATTTTCTTTTCGGCTTAGTCCCTTTATTAATCTGGGGTCGCCGCAGCGAAAAGAACCGTCAACTTATCCAGCATATGTTTTACGAAGCGGATGCCCTTCCAACTGCAACCCATCACTGGGAAACACCCATACACACTCATTCACATACATACACTATGGATAATTTAGCATACCCAATTCACCTATAGCACGTCTTTGGACTTGTGGGGGGAAAGCGGAGCACTATGAGGAAACCCACGCCAACAAGGGGAGAACATGCAAACTCTACACAGAAATGCCAACTGACCCAGCCGAGGCTCAAACCAGCGACCTTCTTGCTGTGAGGCGACAGCACTACCCTCTGCGCCACCGCGTCTTCCTAAAATTGTTCAAAAGATGCAAAATCATTACATGCGATGACCCAGAGACTGCTGAGAAGATGAAGAATGCTTACTGTATGATGACTGAAATTGCAAAATAACAACTAATGCACTATAAATAATGCACTACAGAATGTTATATTTTCAAACACATGCACAAATTGTGTGTATTCTATCAGTGCTGCACCAGTTTCGTTTTCCGATGGTATCTGTTGGACACTCTTAGCTAGTTAGTCAGGGTGCAGAGCTCGAGCATTAACATCATCACAACTAGAATATTGCCCCTTAGGTCTCACAGTTCTCACTCCACGTGTTAACGCATCAACCTGCTTTCTGTCAGCTCCTTTCTGTTGCATACATTAATGTAATGTGTTCTCAACAATTACTGTAAGCACAATTGTTTATTTTCAGGGTATAAAGTGGAATCATTTTAAGAGCGAAATGCTCACTACCTTATACTCTAGAAATTTAGAACAGATGCTGTTTTTGTCAAGTAATCCCAGCAGGCACAGGACGTTAACATGTCAGAAGGATTTGTACCACAAGGTCGTGGGGCCTTTTGTTTAGAAATGAAAATTTGGTTGACGTCAGAACCCAACGACAGGTCAATGTCCTACGTCCAATCTAAAATCAGCCTAATATCATTGTCTAATGATGTTACAGCTTGACAATCACTATGACATCTAGCAGACACTGGATTTTGGTTGCCATACCTGATGAATAAATGTCATATTTGACGTCAATATGATGTTGGTTTAAGATGTTAGCTCGATGTTGGTTTTTGGTCACTTTCCAACACAACTTAAAATAAAGCAATTTTTAAATATTTTTATTGAACGTCAAAATAAAGTTGTGCTTGGACGCTGGCTAGACATTGAATTTTGGTCACCTGACAAATCTGACCTTTTATTAACATCCTATGACATTGTGTGCCTGCTGGGATGGTACTTACTTAACATTACACCACACTATTTGAGTATGATTTTCAGTACTGGTTAAATGTGTCACAAATATCGACACCCATATAAATTCATAGGAGCAAAATATTTTTCATCATTAAATCATACTTAACATTCCATGAAATCAATTGTTCCAGTCCTTGATTCTGATTGGTTGAGCCATGTTCTGTTGTAAAATACTCAATACACAAAACCTGACTTTAAAACAGCTAACGGGGCTTTTGGTGTCCTGCTTTGTAAGCAACACCACTTAGCTGTTATAAATTCACTATAAACCACAGCATCTTTGGGCTTATTGCTTTATTTTAAGAGGTTGAAGAAGGACTATTACTCTTTCACAGGGGTATAAATATGAGGAAACTCACTTATTCATCTTAATGGGTGACAAAATGTTGTTGAGATTTACAAATATGTGAAGCACCTATACGAAGAAGCAAAAACACCACATTCCCGCCATCAGGTCATTCATTAAGAAATTCCAGTCAACTGGAAGTCTCATGAATTCGCCTTGAAGGGGATATGGGTTTGTCTTATTCCATTGCGTCCTATTAGGATGATGGTGCAAGTAGACAGAAAATCTCCAAAAATCACATCTGGAGAATTTGTCAGTAAGTCTTTATTACAGTTTACTCTTATCCAAAACAAACTCAAAATTATTTGGAGCAGAGGATCAAAAAGTTAAACAAAAAGACATTTCTCCCAGCCTCCTTTGCTCATCTTACACAAGAGGTCCAATATTAGTGGAGGGAACTCTGCTTCAGTGCATTCATCACAGTCAAACCTCTCAGCAGCACTCTTTTGTTCAATGACGACAAAAGCTTCATCAGAAAACGTTAACACCAACGCTGATTAAAAAGAGATTTTGTTGCACTGCTGTCTTTGTAATTAGTGTCTTTGGAAAGTCCAGTGTCATTCAATAGCGTTCCACTTTTTTTTTTTAGGTGTGGCGGAGCAGTTTGCTATTGCTGAGGCAAAGCTCCGTGCGTGGACTTCAGTAGATGAGGAGGAGATGGAGGAAGAGTCTTATGAAGATGATCCTCCTCTCAATCATGAACCCATCACAACAACTCTGAGCTCAGGTGAGCGTGGAAAAAGCCTAGAATCTTCCTGATTAAACCAGATACAAATGTTATGCAAATATCGCTAACACTTTACGTTAGGTAACAGTTTCTACTGCTAACTTCTGGCTTATAACATGCCAATTATAAATATTTTGGCTGTTTTTTTAGCATTTATTCTGCATCCCTATTCCTACTCAATAGCTAAACTCAACTACTACCTTAAGAAATATTAAGCAGCAACTTCAGATTTATTATTTTAAAAGTCTTAGTTATTGCTTTGTTAAAATCAAGAATTGTATCTTAAAATTAAAATAAAGTATGACCCAAATATCATATAGAGCTGCGTACAGGATTACAGAATATTTGTCAAATTCTGTTTTAATAGCAAATTAATTATCTTATTAAGCATGGATTATTAAATTAGGTAAAGATGGTAAAGACATTTATAATGTTACAAAATATTTATATTTTATTTTAACAGCTATGTATTGCCATTTTATACTTGTATAAAGTGTCCATGAAAAAGGGAAGTTGGTTCTGACTAAAACTTGACACTTATTTAATTAAATGCCTCTGGGTTTGATCTTTGGACATTCAATCCCAATTCTATTTTTGTACCCCTACCCCTTGGCCCTTCCCCTTCCCCTTGGCCCTTACAACCGAGGGTTAAGGGAAGGGCTTCAAAACTTACCCCTAAGAATTGGGACAGCACTTCAACACCTGCACACGTCATCATATGTCATCGCGATCTCTTGCTTCATATGAGATCAGATGATCACGACTGCTGGAGTTATTCTAGTTGTGTTATTTTTTGGTGTTTATCTTCAGGAAATCACTGAGGGCATATATTATGTTATCATAACGATCTAATGTGGCAATAAGATCATAACTGTACTGTGTATTTACTCCGTGGCCATACTCATCTATATAAACACACGAAAACAACATAGCAGACACTGTAAAAGCTCAGTCCCAGACTCTAGACATTACTATCAGGGTAATCGAGTGTCATCGTGTGTCAGATTGTTCTGGGACTGCTGTACTGGAGTTATGATTATGGATTATAGATCGCGAAATTTAGCGTTTTTTTTTTAGGGTTTTTTAAAAAGCATGATGGTAAAAGACGAACGCGGTTATGAATATATTAAAACATATGTTTGTTTGTCGTAAAAATTTGTAATAATGACAAAAAATACTAATTTATGGGTCTCCTTACTTCTGGGTTCAGCTATTCTGCCGCTGATGCAGGTGCATTCTGGGACAATTTCTTACCCCTCCATTTTAAGTGTGGTCCTGAAAAATCTTCGTTCAAAAGGGTGTATACCCCTTGCCCTTAGCCCTATCCCTTCAAGCTAAAGAGAATTGGGACACCCCTACCCCTTGACGTGAACGCACAAAACAAGGGGTAGGGGTAAGGGGAAGGGCTAAGGGGTAGAATTGGGATTGGGCCTTTATGTCCAGATACATTTTGCAGACTGTGTGTGTTTGTCTCTTCCTCAGATGTCACAACGAATGTTTTTTTTTTTTGTATTTCTGTTGAACATCAGCAGTTTTGTCTCTATTCATCTCTTTCACACTTTTGTTATTGTGTTTTATGCTTGTCTTAAAGGACAGTTCACCCAGAAATGACAATTCGCTGTTAATTTACTTGACCTCAACGACATTGAACAGTAAAGAAAATTTTAGCTGATTCATAAAATGCAAACCAATGACTACTGGCATTTTGAGAGTCAAAAAATATCTGCAAGCAATGTAAAATGAATATCTGTAAAGTAATATAATATATTATAAAGCAAAACCATTGGTTTTTGCAAAAAAACTAAACATTATATATAACATTACTACTCATCCTCAATAGGCACATCGCAGGATCTGCAATGTCGAGTCAGTATAATAACTGACCGGGAGCCACATTTGAAAACACTCATGGTTTGTGGAATCATTGCAGTGTATAACCATAAAGTTACCAAAACATTTGTTATTTGTGTTTTTTTTTATCATTTAAGTCAGTTTAAAATATTCAGGCATAAGAAATAACGTTTCAACTTTAAAAAAAGATTCACTGTATTTTTGGTATAAATATGATGAAGATTATAGAGTGTTATTTTACATTTGATTTATTAATTTTGAGAAAATCATAAATCGCTATAAATATTTTATTTGTACAGCATCTTTGCTCTACTGTATTTCTCAATGTTTGTAATTGCTTTATTATGTTTTATGTAGATGCACTCTCTTACAAAATTATATCAATCTATATCAAAATTATGAATTCTTTCCAAATAGAGCCATACATTTCATCTTGTCAAGTTATATGTTCAGTATGCAATATATTCATTCATTCATTTTCTTTTCGGCTTAGTCCCTTTATTAATCCGGGGTCGCCACAGCGGATTGAACCGCCAACTTATCCAGCATTTGTTTTACGCAGCGGATGCCCTTCCAGCCACAAGTATGCAATATATATTGTATAAAAATACAATATGGCAATGTCAGTTTTTTTCTAATATCCTAATATTCTAATATCCTAATATCCTTTTTCTAATATCCTATTTATTACATTTAATACACCATTTGAGTCTCTATACAGGATCTACTAAACTGCTTTAAATATTGCATACATTCTGCATAAATTGGAAGTAGCAGTATGTTGATGTACTTGAAACTGAAACAGAATATTGAATCGCGGTGGGGCTTTCTATTGTACTTCATTCCCTAAGAGTGGCTTGGTTATTGAATAAATATCGATACACTAGATATGGAAGCCATCAGATAGACATTAACAGAAGGACCAGCACTCCAAATGCAGAAGCAAATGGTCGCACTTTGATTAAAGATTACCAAAACAACCTTTTTTTCAGTTGATTACATTGCGCCAATGAATTATTCCCCTAACAATTTGAGCTAGGAAAATAAATATGTAAAATTTTAATTTCCCAAAGAGTTTAATGTTCTACTGAAGTAAAAATAAACATAACCTGAGGGTGACTAAATTGCCTTTAAATTTCATTTCTGAGTGAAAAATCTCATCAATTTCTCCCTTTTATGTTATCGTCTGTTCTTCATGCCATCTTTCTGTCTGTCTCCATCTTCTGATCCGCATCTATAGGTATTCTCACACTTTGCTCCTCCCTCAGACGCTGTATTATCCAATCAGAGATGCTCGCTGTCAAATCAGACCGAATCGCACACATCTGAACTCCCTCTCATTCAGACGGACCCCGAAGACCTACTCAACCCGGACGAAGAGCCAGCGGCGGCCCAGGAGCTTCAGCTTTCCGAAGCAGATGGTGAACGGGCCATGTGTGCGCTTCACAAAGCAGAGCGCAGGCCTCTGTGGAGCAAAGGAGATTCCTGCTACTACTCCACGTCCTACTCGGAGTCCGGCCTGTCGCCCGAGGAGGAAGACCAGGAAGACAGAGAAGTGGAGGAAGGAGAGGACAACGTGTTTCAGGAAGTCATCCGCTGGTACAGACACTGCCGGAGCATCTCCGACACTTCTGGAGCCCTTTCTTTTGATGAGGAAGAGGAGGAGGAAGAAGAACAGGACAAGCAGTGACGCTGTGCTCTCGCTCGCCCCCTTCGTCTCTCTCCCTCTGTAGTAACCCTTCTGTGAAGTGTTTGTCCAGTCTGTTATGCATTCAGAGACCAGGACTCGTTTTTTCTTCTTCTATGGTTTGTTTAAAGGGGTAGTCCTTTTAGAAATGCCAATTCAGCTATCATTCACTCACCCTGCTGTTGGTCGAAATCTTTTTTCTTTTCTTTTTTATTCCTGAGGAGTGGTATTGGCCACTATTTTGATTATAAATTACATTACATATATTTGTTTACTTCTTAATTACATCACATATACTACATATGTTATATACATATACAGTCAAGCCCGAGATTATTTACCCATTCTTGTTTCAGTACAATTTTAAAAAACCTTTTTGATCCATTTCAATTGTTGACTACTGGTGTATAAATATAAGTAACTGTACGGTTCAGTTTTTATTATTATTAGCATTTTTTATATGGAAATATCGTTTTTAGTTTTTGTTGATTTAATTATGAATTATTTTAATACTTCAAACCAGTGATGCGTTTCCCAAACATCGTCATAATTCACGGCTGAACTATTATAGTACGATGCATCGTTAGGAAATGAACGATGTAGTGACGAGTGTTTCCCAAAACCGTAGTTGCTCTGTCACAGATCCATCGTTTCAACTATGTTAGTTAAAACGTAAAATGTTCATAATGACGTTCTAAATTGGGCGGAGTAACAACTTCTTTAAAGAAAAAACTATAGTTTTTATGCAAATTATATTGTTTATACATGCACAAGCATTAAAAGAAAATCCAATATTAGTTTTGGTAAAAACATGCACTCGTTTTCCATATTAAGTGAAATATATGTGAACGGCACATACTGTATAGGGCCAATGTATCTTTTATAAATATTATTGAGAATATTTAATATTCTATTTTAAAACATAAAACCACTTAGTAACACGTACTCTAATCTCATATATACATCAAATAAATAGTTAATGGTTGTAATTTAAAGTTGGCTATTTTTTATTAAGTAATAATGATTATTCATTCATTCATTCATTTTCTTTTTGGCTTAGTCCTTTTATCAATCCGCGGTCGCCACAGCGGATTAAACTGCCAACTTATCCAGCACATGTTTTAAGCAGCGGATACCCTTCCAGCTGCAACCCATTTCTGGAAAACATCCATACAAACTCATTCACACACATACACTAAGGACAATTTATCCTACCCAATTCACCTGTACCGCATGTCTTTGGACTGTGGGGGGAAACCAGAGCAGCCGGAGGAAACCCACACGAATGCAGGGAGAACATATAAACTCCACACAGAAACGCCAACTGACCCAGCCGAGGCTCGAACCAGTGACCTTCCTGCTGTGAGGCGACAGTTCTACCTACTGCGCCACTGCATCGCCCTCATTATTATTATTATTATTATTATTATTATTATTATTATTATTATTATTAGGTAGGATGTTGTTTATTTATTTTTATTTTTATTTGTTGAAAAGTCTACTTTTGCAATTTTTATCACATTCAAACCTTTGCAGAAATGTTGTAATCAACAGGCCCATGTCATAAAGGCCTTCAGTACAGACACATTTCCTAATAAATAACCTACTATAAATGAAAAGCATTAACGTATGCTACATATTTTTGTTTTCAAAATCTTTGGCAACGTAACATAAATAAAAGGTCACCTATAGCTTTTGTCATGAGACACTGCTGTGTTCATAATGGCATAAATGTTTTCTAAAGTGCACTATAAAGTGAAAGCAATTATCCATATGAAGATCGCTAAAGTTGAACTGTAAAAAATATTTTGAAAGCAAATTACACCTGAGAGAGATGACTTTAATGTTTTAATTTTTTTTTTAAAATCATTCCAAGTTTAAAATGTTGGGACGTTCGAAAGGAATAGTGCATGGGGGATAACTGGAAATAGAACACAGCCAGGAACTATGCTTCTAACTGCAGCTCTAAAGGTGTAGTTGCAAGTGTGCAAGTTTGCGACGCAGTTTGCGAATGTTCATTGGAACTATAGATTTGGGAAACGCTAAATCAATAAACCATGTTTGTAATGATGGAACTTGCGACCTTAGTTGGCTAACGATGGTTTTCGGAAACACACCCCAAGTAAAATTAAAGCCATTAAACTAAATCCATTTTCGTTGCATGACATATAATAGATTTCCACAAGCAAATGTTAATTATTTTCAGTTAGGTCAACTTAATAAAAAATTAATAAAACGAAAAAAAATCTAAAATTGAGGTGGCACGGTGGCTCAGTGGTTAGCACTGTTGCCTCACAGCAAGAAGGTCGCTGGTTTGAGTTCCGGCTGTTCCAAGACATGTTAAGTTCCAAAGACATTCAGTATAGGTGAATTAGGTAAACAAAATTGGCCATAGTGTATGAGTGTTCCCCAGTTCTGGGTTGCAGGTGGAAGGGCATCCGCTGTGTAAAACATAAGCCGGAATAGTTGGCGATTCATACTTCTGTGGTGACCCCTGAAAATATGGGACTAAGCTGAAGGAAAATGGATGAATGAGCTAAAATTTAAATTAAAAAAAACAAAGTGTCATAGAGGGCGCAAAGGTGGTGTAGTGAGTAGCCTAATGGATGCAAGCTGTTCTTTTTCATACAGTGATAGTGAATGGTGACCATGGCTTTCAAGCAAAAATTTTTTACTTTAGTCTGTTTGCCCCTCTGGCTTCAGAAAACTAACAATATAGAGAACAACTCCCGTGGACCACTTATACTTTTATGGTGCTTTATTCAAGGGCACCATTTGCTTTCATTGTATATAGAAAAGAACAGCTCAAACATTCATCAAAACATCATTTTTTTGTTGCAACGACCAAACAGAGGACAGTCACGTGATTACAGAAGATGTCTATTTCTAAGAGATCTACTCCTTCAAACCTTTCCTCTGTTTCCCAGCTTTCTCTTGATCTCCATGTCATCGATTTGAATGGAGCGCTGAAGAAAACCACAATACTGTTTCCTCATTCCTGCGGCGAGTAGGACGATAGTGACATTACGCTATCAGTTTGCAGTGAAACGCAGATGTGATGCTCATTACCTGCGCTCTCAATGTTTTCAACAGCAGCATCTCTGTGAGGATCATGGTTTCAGACGTTTTGTGACCGTTCAAAAGTGACGTGATGCTCATAGTAAATGTTGTCAATACTTCAGGATTACGGGTTTCCTGAGGGACAGAAGCCCAGTTGGTTTGCTTTTGTTTTTTTTTTGGTTTGGGTTTAGATGTTGCTTGTGTGTCTCTGCTTTTGAGGTGCAGGAAAGTTTCTGCTTTGATGGAGCGTCGTGACTATGAATAGAATGTGCCTGTTCTTATATGATCACTGTGTGATGTATATTACCAAACTGTGGAAGCCCACTTCTATCATGTGAGGGGAAAAAAAGTCATGCTTGGTCATGAAACATCATAGTTCCACTCAGAAAAAAAGGGACTTTTGCTGCTTGTTTAACTGCTTATGAGTTGAAACAACAACATTTTTAAGTTGTTTTTGAGACCGCCTGATTGCTTTATGTTGAATCCACTTAAATTTGTAAAAATGATTGTTAACTTAATTCATTTGTGTTGGGACAACATGAAGGAATTGTGTGGAACCCAACAATTTTTTTTTACAGTGTATGACATAAAACATCACAAAATTATATGTAAACGTTCAAATGCATGCATGAGTTGAATTCATATTTGTGATAAAGTTTTATGTCATTTATGAGATTAAAAGTGAAAATTATTAGATGAAAAGTCACTCATTCTTATGAAATGAAGACTGGTTGACAATATGACAAACTTCATATGATTTTGATGACTAATATTAACAAAAATGACAATTAAAAGTCAAATTCCTTTTTTTTAACTTTTTGCCAATATTTTATCATATCATGTTTGTTTCATAAATAAAACAATTTACAAATTTACATTTTGTATTTTAAAAGCATCTCATGTTTAAAACATTTCTTAAATTTACAGTTTGACTTGCCAATTCAAATCATAGTTTTATTTTTGCCTAATAATTATGACACAAAATCTCATTTTCATGACAAATTTACTTCTTATTTATTACTAATTTGATACTTGTTTATACCTGACATCATATTTATATATTTTTCACCTCATAATTAAAATTTTATAATAACATCAAATTAATTTTTTTTTCTTGTATCATAAAAAGTATGATTGATATGATTGATAACAACTTTCCTCAGAATGTTTGGTATTGTTTAATTTGTCGTTTACGACAACTGATGTCATGATGCCCTTTTTTAATCACATAACTATGTCTTTGTCATAAAACCTGTCTCATATTTTTGACATGTTGTCAATTGAATTTTGTCAACTTACAGTTCACTTTTTATCTCACTATGGCTTTTTGTCAAACTTATATTTTTACATTTTTATAAATGAACTATATTTCTTAACTCTTATTTACGACTTCATAACTTACAATTTCAACAATTACGGACTTCAAACAGACTTAGGATCTCATATTTTCACTTTTTGTCTCGTTATTTCTACTTTTCATATATAATTGATTGTCCAAAGAGCATGATTTTCTTTCCTTATGTGGCAGAAATGGGCTTCCATACCAAACCGAGTGAGAATCCTCTACATGTTTCTTTTTTTCCATGTTTCTGTCATCTCTGCACTCCAGTAGATGTTGATTTGTGATTGGCTGCTGAATGAAAAGTTTTTTTTTTTTTTTTAAAGGCTACTAGTTTATACAACCTCGATATGCAGCTCCAGTAAACTGGATGAATATTTTGCCTTTCAAAACTGCGCTCGTTCATTGCAGAAGCATGATGAAGGCCAGTGTAAAGTCATAACCAATCATGTTTTTGTCGTCATCATCCTCAATATGGACCAGTAATGTCATGATGTTCATTGATGTGAATGTGATTTTCCCTCTAAAGCTTTTTTTTATTAATGTTTGTACAGAGTTCAAATGTGAAAATTATGATTGCATTAAAGTTATGTGTGTATTCAAACGTTTCAGTGATGATTCGCAGCACTTAAGACATTAGTAAATAAATAATAAAGCTAGAGAAAAGAATTAGAAGCTACTTGAAAATTCTGCTTTTCTGGATTTAGCATTTGTAGACCATAAAAAACAGTCCTTTGTTGATTGTGTATTAGCCAAAAATGCATTGCATTGAATCAAAATGATTAATTTTTCTTGTATGCCAAAACAATCATCGAGATATTAAGTAAAGATCATGTTCCATGTAGATATATTTAAAATTTCTTACTGTAAATATCAAAACTCTTTTTTTTTTGACATTCAATAGTGACTTTATCAGTATTTCGATATTTTGTCTCTCGGCCACGACAGTCCTTCAGTCAGAAACTGTAAAAAGTAGTCTGTTAATTAACAGTTTACATATTGTGTGATTCACATTTTTCCCCATTTATTTACAGTTATAAATTGAATTATGGGAGCTTGACCTCTGCTCTGTCAACTGTTGAAAATTCAAAGTGACTTTTATTGACATTTTCGTGGTTTAAAACGATTTATTAATTCTTTTCGGCTTAGTCCCTTTATTAATCCGGGGTCGCCACAGCGGAATGATCCGCCAACTTATCCAGCATATTTTTTACGCAGCGGATGCCCTTCAAGCCGCAACCTATCTCTGGGAAACATCCACACACGCTCATTCACACTCATACACTACGGACAATTTAGCCTACCCAATTCACCTGTACCGCATGTCTTTGGACTTGTGGGGGAAACCGGAGCACCCGGAGGAAACCCACGCAACCACGGGGAGAACATGCAAACTCCACACAGAAATGCCAACTGACCCAGCCGAGGCTCGAACCAGCGACCTTCTTGCTGTGAGGCGAACGTGCTACCCACTAGGCCACCGTGGCGCCTATGATTGATTGTATAAATAAATAATATATACCAAATTAAGTCCATAAAACAACAGAAACATCATTGTAATTTGCAACAATGCAGACAATATATCACTTCAAACTACTGAAAATGTTCATAAAAGTCACTTTTTCAAACTTTTCAACATCAAAGGTTGTTGGAGGAAATATCCCACAATGCAATTCAAAAGCATAAAGAAGTTAATTTAAAAAATATGAATCGCAGAAAATATACACATAAAACTGTTAATTTACAAATATTTTCTTACACTGTATCAGCAAATCAAACATTAATGGCAAGCTTGTATATTAAACCTTCAGCTGATGTAATGTTCACAAATGTATCCTTATGACTGGTTTTGTGGTCCAGGATCGCATTTAGTTATACATTTTGGTAGCACATTTTTTTTTTGCTTTAATCTCTAAACTAAAGATAAAACTTCATCCATATTTTCAAATGAAAAATTCAGGGCATTTTTTGTTACATACATTTTTTCATTTTATAATTATTTTAGAAAACAAAGCTTTAATTTGAGTTAAAGAGAGTAATAAAATCATTATTTGAAATGTTAATGCACTTTATAGGATAATAAATCATACATTTTACTCTATATCTAGAGAGAATATCAAATTTCAAGTCTCTCAATATTTTCTATAGATTAATTTTTGCCAAGAAGTAATATTACACACACACACACACACACACACACACACACACACACACACACACA
>CAIGQQ010035826.1:14694084-14733549 GCA_903798035.1 Danio albolineatus
AAACAAACAAACAAACAAACAAACAAACAAACAAACAAACAAACAAACAAACAAACACAAAACTAATTCTTAGAATAAAATTTGCTTTCATTGGAAATTTTAATAATCAAAAACTCATGACAACATATTTTCTTTAGTACATCAACTATTTTTCAAGTTTTGCAAATTTAAACTTTTTACGAAGTTAACTTGATTTAACTTAAAAGCAGCAATTTAAGGCAGCAACAATTTTTTAGTGTTTCGAAGAAAAATAGGGAAAGTTTTCGATAAAATATAAGTTCACAAATGTGAGAAAGAAATGGGACAAACTGACAATTGCAAGACAGACACTCATGATCTTCTAATTCTGACTTTTTTTTCTTAGAAATGAAATCTCACAACTATTGAAAAACTCAATTGTGCGATAAAAAGTTACAATTACCTTTTTTTATTTATTACTTTTTTTAATCCTGCGGCGAAACCTGGCTTCCATTGAGATGTGCTATAAGCATGTGCAAAAAATACTCTGGACTTCTCCATCCAATACTAAATAAATCAGGTCTTGAAAATAAAATAAAAGACCACACATCAGAAAATCTGATGAAGAAACATACATATGATACAGGCAGACTTTTTAAACAGCTGTATCTAAGCCAGCTGGAAAGCAATACAATGCCATTGTTTATGCGCGTGTGTAAGCATGCAAATGATTACATTGGGGTTCATGCATTAAATGAAGAATTTAAGAGACTTGATTTCTCCACTTGGAGTCTCTCTGGGTATTTCGAGCTTGTAGGGAAGATGCTTTAATACATTTTCAATTGCCAGGCAGCAATGCTTTCAGCACACTGATCCTGATCTGCGCATGCTTAACGTGCCTACATATTGTGGGATATCATTACTTGTAATTACAGGCAACACCAGCCGAACCATGTGCTCAACGACGCTTTGTTTAAGGAGTTATTTTTTTCTCCAGAAACTGCCAGTGTGGAAAACAGTTGTATATTGCTGTGTTTGTCTTTGAATGATAATTACAATGTACTTCAAAACTACCCTGGTTATAAACTCCCCTGTGAGTCACCGTTGGTTTTGATGGGGAGAGTGGGGTAAATTGTGCCACCCACCTAATATAGCTGAAAAAAATCTACAGCATGGACATATATTTTGAAAAACTATCAAATACAGCCTTTGATTTTTTCTATTGAAAATTAGCTGAAACAACGCAATTCTTTGTTTTTGGGGTGTACAGCTTAATTGATTTATGTTCAATCCATTTAAAACTGGTAAGAACTACTAAGTTACCTTACTTCATCAATGTTGTCCCAACACAAATCGATTCTGTGAAACCAAGCATTTTTTTACAATGGATGTTGAATATAAACAAAGTTAGTTTGAAGACTGTGGAACAATCATCCCATTGACTTCCATATGAAAAACAATGAAAGTTAGATCGAGAGTTAGATCAATCTGCCACAGATCACTATCAGCCTATAATCACATTCTTTAACCTGGTAGTCACTATATTTGTTTGAACTCATTAACTACTCAACCCATATAAGAATAGGAATATACACTGTTTTGAAACTGCTTGAGTGTGATAGCAGATTTTTTTCAGTTTGGGTTATCCCTGTAAAAACATTATTTTTGTGTGTCAAAGTATTTTTTTACATACACAAATCGGCCACTGGGTTGGACCCCCTTTTGCCTTCAGAACTGCTTTAAACTTCATGGCATAGATTCAACAAGGTACTGGAAATATTCCTCAGAGATTTTGGTCCATCTTGACATGACAGCATCATGCAGTTGCTAAAGATTTGTCGGCTGCACATCCATGATGGGAATCTCCCGTTCCACCACATCTCAAAGGTGCTCTATTGGATTGAATTCTGGTAAATGGAGGCCGTTTGAGTACAGTGAACTCATTGTCATGTTCAAGAAACCAGTCTGAGAAGATTCACGCTTTATTACATGGCGCACTATGCTGCTGGAAGTAGCCATCAGAAGATGGGTACACTATGGTCATAAAGGGATGAACATTGTCAGCAACAATCCTCAGGTAGGCTGTGGTGTTGACCCGACACTCAGTTGGTAATAATGGGCCCAAAGTGTGGCAAGAAAATATGCCCCACACCATCAGCTTAACCGTTGATGCAAGGCAGGATGGATACATGCTTTCATGTGGTTGGTGACAAATTCTGACCCTACCATACAGATGTCACAGCAGTAATTGAGACTCATCAGACAAGGCAATGTTTTTCCAGTCTTCTGTTGTCCAGTTTTGGTGAGCCTGTGTGAATTGTAGCCTCAGTGCCCTGTTCTTAGCTAAAAATCCCAGTAGATCAGCAGTTTCTGAAATACTCAGACCAGCCTGTCTGGCACCAACCACCATGCCACATTCAAAGTGACTTAAATCACTTTCTTCCCCATTCTGATGCTCGGTTTGATCTGCAGCAGATTGTCTTGACCATGTCTACATGGCTAAATGCATTGAGTTTCTGCCATGTCATTGGCTTATAAGAAGTTTGTGTTAAAAAGCAATTGTAAAGGTGTACCTAATAAAGTGTCCAGTGAGCATTTAAAATGAGCTAAAACTAGAATTATTGAGTCTTTTTTTTTTTTTTTGGAAAAACTTAATTGTTTTATGTTCAATCGATTATGTGGAACCCAGCATCTCATAGTATATTTAACTGTTTAAAAAAAAAAAAAAAAGTTATTTAATTGCCAGTGTATGAAACAAAGCATGAAATATTAAACAAACTCAGTAATGGGTAAAGCATAATGAATTGATTAATTTTACTATGAATTACAAAATGGATATTTTGTTTCCCCATCATTTTAGCATTGTGTTTTTGTCAGGTGCTTCAGGGTAAAATGTGCCGGTGGCTAAAAGTGAGGATAGGCTTGCATCCAAATAGAGGGAAAAAAAATGTAAAAACATGCTTCTTGCTACATGCATATATACTAAATATTTCCAGTGGGATTATGAAAATCTGAATATTGTGCTGCAAAATAAGCCTTTAAAATATATATTTTTCTAATGAAATGAAATAAAAGTGTAAACGTTCCCAGTCCTATTTTGTGCCACTGTATTCTGAAAAAAAAATTATTTGTTTATCTGATTACTTATATTCTTTTACCTGAATACACAACTCAAGCTCAAATCGGCACAGTTTACCCCACTCTCCCATTTGATCTCCTGCCTTTCCACGACCCTCTTTTCTAATGTCCTTCCCTTCATTTGCTCATTTTGCATTATACTCTTGTTCTCCGTGTCCTCTTTTGCCCACCCGCTCCCTTTATTCCTCCAGCTCTCTCACTCCATGTTTCCTTGCAGTGTGGGTTATTAAGAGCTATATTTAGAACAAAATTGTAGTTTGGCTCTCAGAGACAATTTTATTTGGATTTAAAGTGTCGGCACCAGATGGGTGCGTTGGCTAGGTGCAGCTGAGTCACTCACACACACACACACACACACACACACTCTGTCGCTCGCGCAAAGACGAAAAAGTACACAAACAGGCTGTGAAGCAACAAATCAACGGACAAACCCTGTGTTTATGATGAAAACACTTATGAGCATGCTAAGACATCATTGAAGATAAACTTCTTTAAATGAATCTCACCAAAATAAATCAACGGGCAGACAAACAGAAATGAGCAATGAAGCTACAAACTGACGAACAAACATGGAGATGGATCTTTACAACATAAATAAACACTAACAAATGCGAAATAAAGCCACAAATCAACTAACAAACATGGTTTATGATGAAATCTTGTACTCAAAAATGAGCAGGCCAAAACAAGAAAGTAACCTTTCAATATCACAGACTAAAATCCGTGAACAGCAAAGCCACAAGTCGACAACCAAACTGTGTTTATGGTGTAAACACGAACATTGAAAATGATCGTTCATTGCCTTCTGTCACGTGAACCTTCACTAACATAAATCAACACAATCACGCAGAAATGAAGCCACTGATTAAAACCTGCACTCAAAAAAATGGACACACGATGACGTTATTAAAGTAATTAATTTCAATGAATGTCGCCAACAAGAATCTACGCATCCTAAAGCCACAAGTAAACAAAAAACAACAATGTTGTTAATGATGAAAACTAGAATGCTGAAAAATGATGACTCCTGAGCCATTAACACTCAATGAAGCTACAACCTCGCAAATAAATGATAAAAGCACGCATACAACTGTACGATCATTCTGAAATCGTATCCGAAGCTCATATAGCAGTGTGTGTCTATGACATCCCACACATACAAACACACACGACGTGTCTTGTGTGAAGGCAGGACCAGCGATTGGGGTTGCTTTGATTAGTACGGAGCAGAAAGTGTGCTTCACTGCTAAAAGACTTCCTCCAGGTTCTCCTCAACCAGACTCCACAATCCAGCTTATGGTGTAAATGGAGTGAACGTTACCATCCCTTAGCGTCTGTCATTCGGGCTGACCATCTGACGGCGAGGGGTTTCCATCACCCACTACCTCCTCATTAGGTTCTGGGCACTGTTCACCATCAGGTTCTGACTCTTCAACCTCAGGAGAGTCACATGGGAGCTGCGACAGAGACTCCTCCTGGGGTGAGGCGTCGGCGTAGGGCAGCTCTGATTGGTCATCTGTGTGTAATGGGCTGTTCTGACTGGACAGCTCTGTGCACTCGGTTTCGTTCACTAGGCTGCCCTCGGAAGGCTGCTCCGTTTGGTCATCCAGGTCAGGGAGGTTTGGCTCCCGTGGCAAAGACAGGCTCTTGTGGCGACTCCAGAGCTTGTGGAGCTCAGTGACCTCTGAAACGCTGCTGCTGTTGCCACTGTCCCGGAAACTTGCCAACGGAGGACGTACTTTCACACCAGTGACGGTTACTGAGCCCTCTATGGCCTTACGCAGCTATAAACAAACACAAACTGTTTGTAAGATACTTTTCGGGCATAATGAAGAGCTGTGAATGTATACGGTCACGCACCTCTTTCAAGGAGACGACTCCTACTAGACGTCCAGTGCTGGTGACATAGGCATGATCCAGGCCAAGGAGTGAAAAAATGGTGTGTGTCTGTAATGCACAAATACATATACTGACTCTTGTCAAAGGATATTGTGATAAAAATGTTTTTTGTTTATATTACACTGTGATACATTTTAAATAAGACTTAAAGCTTTTACAATTGCTAAGACACAAACGTTTTAATCAAATGAGCTGGGCAACATTTGTGGGAGTTATATTTTAAAAATAACAGGCAAAATCTGCAAAGTAGTCAGCTTTATTTTCTTTTACAATTATTACTGTTTAAAGGCTGTAAAAACCCCCACTACACACTTTATACCAGGGATCCCCAAACTTGTTCCTGGAGGTCCGGTGTCCTGCAGATTTTAGCTCCAACCCTAATCAAATACACCTGAACAAGCTAATCAAGGTCTTACTAGGTATACTTAAAACATCCGGGCAGGTGTTTTGGGACAAGTTAGAGCTAAATCCTGCAGGGACACCGGGCCTCCAGGACCGAGATTGGTGACTTGGTGACTTTTCTCTGACAGACATTATAATTTTCACACTGTTCTCTCTTGTTTAAACACTCTCAAAGTTCAAATGAAGCCAAAGATCAAAACCATTTATTTAGAAGATCTTAATAAACCTTCCTTTAGCATGTCCAGAAGTTCAAATTTTTGTGCGATGATTAACATCTGCCTCTGCCTTTTGGGTGCTACCACAGCTGCCTTTGATGGTGCAGAACGCTTCGTCGACATTGTGGGGAGAAAACTTGAAAAAAATACAGTACAGCACTTAAGAGTCACACTGCTAGCGATCGAAGATTCAAGAGTTCACACTTAGCTGATGATTAATTATAAAGCTTGTTTGGCATGCTGTCCCGGGAGAGAGCCCTGAGCTCATAAGATCCTCGAGCCCAGGGCTCCCTCCCGTTCGCAAGGCGAGAGGAGAGTTTGAGCTCAGGTAGATCTCGAGAACTCCCCTGCGAGTTGCTAATGAACAGATAGTGATCGATATGAAAAGATAACTACTAACTAAGAGCATGTCTATGGTGCTGATTTGTATTAGTCCATTGACTTAAGTTGCATGTTTTTGGACGGTGGGAGGAAACCGGAGAACCCGGGGGAAACCCACGTGAGCACGGGGAGAACGTGCAAACTCCACACAGAAACATCAGCTGGCTTGGTAAGGACTAGAACCAGTGATGTTCTTGCTGTGAGGCAACAGTGCTAACCACTGGGCCACCGTGCCACCCATCTAGGAAGGAGGAGGAGTAGGGGTGGAAGGGGGGATTCTTCAAAACGAAGATGGCTGTGATATGGAACTTAGGTTATATATAGTGGCTTAGGACTCATCTGATTGGTAATCATAAATTGGATAATGCTGGACCAGCTGCGAGCAATCATATGCACGTGATCCTCTCGAAATTAGTTTATAAATAAACTTCATTTAATGTAAATTTGGCAAGCTGAACGGATTCTTTACTGTAGGGGAGACATGGCACAAAGGAGATGACTGACAATGGTCTACAACCAGTCAGGACACAGAACACAATGCGCTGTAGAAAAAAAAACATGGCAAAATACACACACACACAAAAAACACAATACACACACACACAAAAACCAAACAAAAAAAACCCCAAAAAAGTGAAGCGCTTTATAGCGAGGGATCACTGTATATTCAGATGCTCTCATCAAAAACTTGATAGTTCACTGAAAAATTTACTCAACATTTGCTCAGCCTCAAGTTGCTAGACAACTATATAACATGAGCAAAATATTATAGAAGTATTATATCATATTGTATTGTATCATAATATATCAGTGGCTGCAAGTTTTTTGAATAAATTAGTGAATTAATAAATCACAGCTCCTTTTTTACAGTGTTTCCTCACATTAAGTGGTGTGACAGATCAATTGATCTTAGTGCATTTAAGAAATATTTGATATCAAGAGGCACATTGAAGTGTTTTTTGTAATTTCCCAGTGTTTGCACTTCTGTTATGGCAACAGCGAGTCCATCTAGTGGTGCAATGAAAGGGAAAGATGCCTCTTGCTTGTACGCATGAGAGTATATGATTTGTTTTAAAGATTATTATCTCATTTGCATAGCATGTTTGGAAGTGAGACAAGCACAGGTTGCTCTCAGTGATATACCTAGTGCTGTCTGTATTGCTCAAAGTTCCAGTCAAAAGTTTTGAGCACTGTGTACTGGTCACAGCCTTCAATAAAGGAGACCAAAGTCCCTCTGCTCCACCCACAGAGAGGGAGGAGATTGCTAATCAGCCCCAGTGGAGCTGGGGTGACATGATAGATGTGATCTTACTAAAAGTTATAGATCATAAGAAGATTACTTGTTTCTTGGAGGTTATTTTGAAGGATGATGAAGAATATGCTATCCTCCCTCCAGATCTTTCCACTAACCCAGGCATCACTATGGATTAGTTCATCTCCCCCACACTAGGGCAGTTGAGCCTGATCGAGATATGCAGGAGAGCAGCTGCTAAACTCTCCGTCAACTGGCAATCTCAGCAGGAAGGCTAGGAGATCGAAAGGGATTTACATAAATGGAAGAAGTTGCCTTCACACATTTTCCCAGCCAAGCAGCTGATTCAATTGTCCCTAAATGCACCATAGAGCTTTTCTAGGTCAAATCCATCTCCCATAGGGTGCCTGTTAAAGGTTTCTCTTGGCTTGATGTAAATAACTGGGTGAAAATGACCCAATCACTGGGCAGCTGCATCCTTCACCTCTCGTTCACTCCATGGATAGACAGAAAGACTTTCAGCATTCTCTTTTCGAAAAAAAGTGACAGCTCTTCTTCCCTGGCTGTCAGAGCCCTAAATGCCATCAAACAGCTGATCTAATGGAGGAGACCAATGGTCAAACTAGGTTCCACGAATCAGCATTGTTGGACGAGATCTGGGTCGTTGCAGACCTTAACCTATTTCCAAAGCTGTGGCATGGGCTTAGCTGTGGTACTGTAGGTGAAAGAGCCCTGTAGCTCTTTCACCTAAGGAGAAGATGGCCAAAAGCCTTTGTTGGTCTTGTAGTGTCAAATATGCACCAGTGGTGTGAATTGTGAAAGAAGAAGTCTCTTTCTCAACCTCTTCCTTAACACCCTTATATATATATATATATATATATATATATATATATACATACATACATACACATACACACACACACACACACACACACACACACACACACACACACACACACACACACACACACACACACACACACACACACACACACACACACACACACACACACACACACACACACACACACACACACACACACACACACACATATATATATGAATAGGCAAATGTGCAATACAATGCTCAGTATGGCTGCCACAGTTAAGGAAGTGTTGTTTGATTAGGAGATTAGTGTTATCCACAGTAGCTGAAGCAAACTGGAAATTGTGTGTTTTAAATGCAATTAAACCTTCAGATATTTTTAATGATTTGAAATATGTAATTTAATAGCGAGTTCAGCAGGTAGTTTTAACGATTCCCCCATTCCCCCCTTCATTTAGATAGGACTTTATGAGACTTTATGAGTCTTGGATGAGCTGCCTGGTGGCATTGCAAATAGGGTCACCTTGTGAACAGGTTTTACTTGAAAGGGACTTTGCTCATTGGCTTTGTCCACATTAAGATGGAATTATTATCTACAGTTTGAAGTAAAACAACTTGTGTTCAACAGCATGTTAGCATCAACAGCAGAGAGGTGGATTCGGCTCAAATTTTAAATAACCTCTTCATTGAGCAACATCAAATTTGCATTTTGGCATTGGAGGACAGCCATCATGGCTTTTACTCCCAGTACCTTTTCATTCACTCGCAACCTGGCTCTTACCCACATAGAAAATAAAGACCCCTATGTTCAGCTTAGTAATTCAATACAATAACAGCTCATTAATAAACTAAACCTATTGGGCCTTACACTTCCCTCTGCATTGGATCCTGGACTTTCTAACTACCAAACTGAGCACAGGTGCACCACAAGGCTGTGTGCTCAGCCCACTGCTCTTCACACAGCTGACCAATGGCTGCACAGCCTAGATCAGCTCCAACCACATCATAACATTTGCTGATGACACAACGGTGGTAGGTCTAAGTGCATAAATAAAGAGGAAGTAGCACAACTGGCTAAATGATGTGGTGCTAACAACCTGTGCCTTGTTGTGAGAAAGACACAGGACTTTGTATTGGACTTTTGGAGAAAGTATGTTGACCACCCCCACTGACCACTGACAGCTTGACTGTGGAGAAAGTCAGCAGAACTAAATTACTCTCCAAGAAGGCACAACAACACTTACATTTACTCTGACATCTGAAAAGGGCAAATCTCCCTCCATCCATCCTCTCAACCTTGTGCAGGGGAACCATTGAAGGTGTGCTGAACAGCAGCATCTTAGTCTGACAAGGGAACTGCAATGCTGCTGACCGCAAGACTATCTAGCAGACAATGAAAACAGCTGAGATGATCATCAGAGCTCTCCCCTTCATTCAGAACATTTTCCTTTCTTGATGCTCCAGCAAAGCTGCCAGTAAATTCTCCACACATCCCTTCAAAAGTCTCTTTCAGCTATTGCCATCAGGATGACTAGAGCCTGCTTGGCTAGACTACTCAACAGCGTCCTTTCATAAGCTGTTAAAGCTCTCGATTCCAGTCACCTTCTCCCCCTTAAAATCTTATCTACAACTCAGCTTCCCAAAATATTATTCCTTCTTCACCTGACCACGACCCACAAACCAGAACTATGCAATTTTGAGTGTGGCCTAGCTTCTGCTTGGATACGGCATTTCTCTTCTGCCAAACGTGCTGTGGAAGAGTGGGAGATCCACCTCAAAGTTACTGTGTGGATTAACCCTCAGATAATCCTCAGATCTCACTGAGTGCGTGCTGCATTTGCAGTGAGCAGCTGAGGGGTTGGTGTTTTGGCCAGCATGAGCTGCGATCTTGGTGCACCACAGGCCTGCCCATGCAGTGTAGAGATTTTTTTTTTATTCTTCACTTTTGCCAATTGGTGAAGCTTTTTCCTCGCCGCTGTCACCACTGGCTTGAATGGTTTGGGACCTGTAGAGCTGTGCATCGATGGATTTGGTCTTCAGTGTTTGGACTCTCAGTAGTGAATATTATACCACACTGAACTAAGCTAAACTGAACTTCAACTCTGAAAACTGGACTGACACAGTTTTAATTCACTATAACCTTCTATGTGAAGCTGCTTTGACACAATCTACATTGTAAAAGTGCTATAGAAAAAGGTGAAATGAATTGAATTGAATTAATTGCTCATGAGCACGTGTCTTCATGCTGGACCCCAAGACATGAGATACAGTAATTAAAACCACTTTATATAGAAACTCACAGCCTTAAAAAGACACACTCACTTCAAATTATTATATTAGTGGAAACAGCTCTATTACAAGACTTGTTTGGCTTTTATGGTTAGCATGTTAAAGGCAGAGTGCAGTGATGATGTATTGGGCCAAAACCTCAGAGATGTTTTTTTTTTTTAATTTTTTTTAAAGCATTTTAGCCATTGTCCATCATCCCAAAGTGAATGGGTTTTTGGTTAAACCTTACAAAAATAATGGGTTTGGCTATCAAAAGCATAATAAATTTTCTTATTCAACAACATAGAAATATTCCTTCTAAGCTTTTACATGAATTAAAAAAGTTGACAGTTAACTCCGCACTTCTTTTTTAAAAACCTGTAGGGCTCCTTGGTTGCCCTAAATCATGTAAACTTAGTAGAGCTTCAAACTTAGCAGATACAGCTCTTGGTAGATCTTTCACCTTATGTAAAGATGTCCGTTCCACCAGCTGAAAGGGAGCAGGATCTATTTTACAGTTGTTAAAATTGACAGCTTCATCCAACTGTTGTTCCTCCCACTCTGCAATCTAGAAAAAAAAAACATTTAAAAAGTTTAAACTTAAAAGATTAGCATTGAATTTATTCAATATTAAAGAGTTCAGTTCAACTAAAGAGATCCAGTGATCGTTTAATCACCCTTATATAGTAAAACCCTTTTTGACATTTTGTTTAATCAAAGAATTAATTTATAAATATATTTATAGCAGAATACTGTACGCCCTTTTACTTATAACAATAAGAAGAGACCACAACAGTGATTTTATTTTGTAAATAATGTTCTTAATTTCATAAATGCTATGAGCATATGAAGGAGAAAGTCCTTCTGAATTTGGAACAGATTAAATGACAGACGTTACATTTTTGGGTTAACTATCCCTTTAAAAGTTAAAAGTCCCAAATTAGCTTCATTTCACACTGTACTAACCAAGTGATTAAAAATATCTCTAGGATAAGCAACATGGCATTTTGGCAGTCACTTCGTGTCTATTTCTGTGGCTCTGCTCACAGCTCTCACTGGACTGTAATCCTGCTCTAGATAACTCTGCATTAAACATCAAAACATTATATTCTGATTGACTGTGATAGTATTTGACAGTGACTTTGGACAGAAAATTACTTTCAACCTGCAACTTGCTGCATGGAAGCACAAGAGATATTGAATAGTAGAGATAATCACATCACATAGTCACACAATCAAGGTTACAAATTATCTTATTTGATTAAAGCATAAAAAGAATCAGAATCTCTGTTTTGCATATTGGCTCCAAGATATTTTGGTGTCTGCATCCAATTAAATTTACAAATGTGAAATCAATAAAGCACTCATTGGAAGTAAAGTGTACCTAAATGTTTCAAAAATACAATAATAAATAATCTTACATCATCATTTACCAACAGATTTATGTGAAAGTAAAACAACATATTATTCTGATCTGTACTTACTGAAATGCTTATAACAACAAACTATCATATCAAATGTTATTATATTTTGTTTAATTATAGCAGTACCTAATACTTTTAAGGATAGTGGCAATAATTTATGACAATAAATTTGTACTTTGGAGCTGTACTGTGATTGTATATTGTGATTACATGATTACATGATTCTACATGACCAAATCTCCTACCACAGCTATGCTGAGGACACTCAGATCTACTTAGCTTTACTGCCTAATGACTTCAGCCCCATTAACAACCTCTGACAATGCATTGATTAAATAAACAGTTGGATGTGCCAAAACTTTCTTCAGTTAAATAAAGAGAAATCTGGAGTCATTGCATTTGAGAACAGAGATGAGGTTCTAGAGGTGAATGCGTACCTGGGCTCTTAGGGTCATACAACAAAAATTAAAGACAAGAATCTTGGTGGTATTCTGGAGTCAGATCTGAGTTTCAACAGTCATGTCAAAGCAGTAAGCAAATCAGCACACTATCATCTTAAATACATTGCAAGAATTATGCTTTGTTTCCAGTGAGGACTTAGAGAAACTGGTTCATGTTTTTATCACCAGTAGGGTGGATTACTGTAAAGGACTCCTCACTGGCCTTGCCAAAAAGACAGTCAGACAGTTGCAGCTCATCCAGAGGGCTGCTGCCAGAAAAGAAAGTCAGAGTACATCACATTTGTCCTCAGGTCTTTACACTGGCTCCCAGTTACATTCAGAATAAATTTTAAAGTATTATTCCTTGTCTATTAATCCCTAAATGACCTAGAACCTTAATACATTACAGATATGCTCACTAAATACAAACCTAACAGATCACTCAGATCATTAGGATCAATTCAATTAGAAATTCCAAGGATTCAGTCAAAGCAGGGTGACTCCGCCTTCAGTCACCATGCCGCCCGCTGCTGGAATCAGCTTCCAGAAATTATCAGATGTGCTCCAACATTAGACACATTTAAATCAAGTCTTGTACACATCTGTTAAGCTGTGACCTTACTGAATGAATACTGTGCTACAGATCGCACTATTATGTCTTTCTTTTATTTTTCATTCTTTTAAAACCTGTTTAACACATTTTAATCTGTTTTTAATATTTTTTATTCTGTGTTTTTATTTCTTAAACTTGTGTCTTTTATTCATGTTTATGTAAAGCACTTTGAATCACCATTGTGTATGAAATGTGCTATATAAATAAACTTGCCTTGCCTAAGATTTTGTTTACAATAAAAGATGTTTTGGTATTTAAACTATTCCTACCCTTAAACACATTTTTGTGGATGTCTTCTGTAAATCACATATACACAACAAAATAAAACAGGTAATGTCTAAGTTGAAACATGATTTTGAAGACAAGAATCAGACCAGAACTATTCATTCTAGAACTCACCTCAGTTACAATAAAACAATAAAATAACTCTGTATACATGACTCACTTCATTCGTGATAAAATGACAACATAATTAAGGACAAATTCAGTATACATACCTCTGCTGTTGACATGTCATCTTCTACATCAGCTGTATCCTGAAAGAATCAAGAGGAGAATTAGACACAAAACACACGTGTCTTTCACGTTCTTTTTTTCTCACAAACAACCATGCAGTTCACTCAGTTCACAAGACAAGCTTCACATACTAATGTAATCTACCGAAGCGGCTCAAGCTTTACTAAACATTAGCAAGCTTAAGCAATACATTAAACGCAGCCCATGGGAGGGTGAGGTAGATTGGATGCCATTACGAAGGCAATAAAGAACTAAGACAGGGAATAGGTTTTCGAGAGTTTCCTAATTTGATTGGAGAGTTTGAAAATTGGACTTCAATCAACTTTGTGAAGCTTTGTTAAAAAAAAAAAACGGGTCCAACCGCAACATCCACTGACATCCGTCGGCTGTTTTTTTGCAAACGGACAGTTCTCCTGAATCTCGACAACCGCAAAAACCAAACCATGCGTCACACAAACGCTTATATTCCCATGAAAGACAAATGTACACTTCATAACATGGCATGAATCATCTCGTGAGTCAGCTTGTTCCCTGTTCCCTAGAGGGGAAGCACTAAGCTGGCTGAAAGTATCAATTGAGCAAACAGGCAGAACGCAATAAGGCCTCTTGAGTTGGAAAGGCCCTATTGGCTGTGCCACTGCCACCCCTGATGAAGTGTGTTTGTGGGCGAGAGAGGAACGAGTCCCTGCGGCTGCGTTCTTACCGCCATGGGTATCTTCACGCGCTTGGGCCTCCTGCTCCTCTTAGGAGCCATGGGGCCAGCATTGCTCTTCCAGACAGAACAGATAGAAAAGTTAATGCAACTCTAACACGACTCTGCCCGAACAGCTGCACCTTCAACATTCACTATTATCAAGGGACATTGTTTGAGCCACAGGTCCTCCAATGAGAATAGCCAGATAAAAAAAATAAGATTCTTAAGAAAAAATATTCCCAAAATGTTATTCAGCTTGTGGTATTTCAACTGGTGAATTTCAGATCTGGTTCAAACATATACCTATTGCTATGACCAAAGGCTTTCTTTAATGCAGCTATATTTTTATATTTATTTTTTGTGCAATGTTTTGCCTGAATTTAATTGCATTATCTTTCAATTTCTTTTTTGCTGTTAAAAGGGCATATTTACACATTCATTAAAACGTTATTTTCAGCAGCACGGAGGTTGTCTGGATGTTTGTTATCAGTATTACTTACAGCAGTGGTTCTCAAACTGTGGTACATGTACCACTAGTGGTACACAAGCTTTCTTCTAGTGGTATGCGGAGGAATCTCTGAATAATTAAAATAAAAAAAATAAACACCCTTTGACGCGTACGATAACACCTATGTGATCAGCAAATTGATTTTGATAGGTTAAACCTTTTATTTAAGTGGCTGACAATAATAAATATTCTTAACTAGAAGAATTAATCTGCCTTGTTTTTGAAATGTAAAGAGCTTTAGCTGCTTAATTAGGCCTACTATGCTACTGTACTTCAACATCAGTTATGATGGTGGTACTTGGAGAGACGATTTTTTTCTGAGGTGGTACTTGGTGAAAAAACTTGAGAACCACTGACTTACAGTAGTAACCAAAATTAGAAAAATTGCTTGTTCAAACTATTTATTTAAAATTGAAACACAGTTCTTAAGTTTTTTGGGGGAGACAACTGAATTGTTTTATGTCCAATTCACTTAAATTTGCAAAAACAATTGAAGGTGCAGTAGGTGATCTGCCAAAATGCTATCCATTAGCATAATAGTTTCCATCCCCTGCCTTCCAAAGCCACACCTCCTGAAATATGAACACGCACCGTAAAGATGACAGTAAACAATCCACTAGATCATGTCATTCACAAATTAGAAAACTTTACAGTACTTTATATTACTGCAATTCTGAACAAAAAACTGTATACTGTATGTAGCATATTTTCACTTGTGTAGCAAGCAAAACTTGTCATAATATGCAATATTCAATGCACGCCAGGATTGCTGGTCTCACTCTCTCACGCGCTTTGTCCTAAAGCGACTACTTTACACTTACACTTAAACTTTACACTTTACACTTACTACTATGCCATACTTGCATGCTATTTCAGACCAAATATTCAAAGTAGCATGGAAAACAATATAGGGAGCGCATCACAGGCTGTCATTGTTCAAAAATTAACTAATGTGAATATAAAACCAACAGCTCAGTGAAACAGGCTAGGCGAAATAGCACTATTTACTTACGTTTTTTGTTGAACTAAATAAAAATCTACATTATCAATGATGTAAAAGGTCCCATATGAAACTGAAATAGTCACATCAAGCTTTCACCAGAAGATTTTAGTGGCTGAACAATATTAATACTGTGCATAGGACCCGTTCATAAAACAACACAATCTACATCAGCTTTGCGTGACTAAAATACTTTTTTTAAACATAAAATTACCTGTCTAAAAGAAATACTTCAGCCATGGGGTCATCATTCCTCCAGCGTGCAAAAGTAACTCCAATATTGATTCAGCATTTGTTTTTACCGCGCCCTCTCTCTCTCTCTCGTGTGCACGTTAATATGTGAGATATCAGTTTGGGCTACTTATCAGAATTATGGGAATTATTGGCCTGACAAATTTCAATTGGACGAAAATTTTTTTAGTTTTATGCTTCACCTAAAATATAAGAATACATTTAGATCATTTACTTTAATCATTACTATGGGAATGTGAAGAGACTTCAACTAGCACAACAAAAAGTGTTTCTGAAGCCAATCACCTACTGCATCTTTAAGCTAACCTGAATGACATGAATTAATTGTGTGGAACACAGCATATTTTTACAGTGTAAATGCTTTAGCTTCTTTCTTAAGAATATTTGTTTGTTTCTGGCCCTCAATTTGTTTTTAATTTTGATCAACAATTCTGATATACTCAACATTCAATAGTAAATATGAACATAGCAAGTGAATTTAGAATTACTGCAAAAATATATGAAATCTGCTTTTAATTTAGAGGTCTGGGCCCATATTTATCAAGCTTCTGAGAATTACTTAAAACAAGTGCTAAAAATGACTTATCGTACATCCCAGTCATACTTTAAGTGACGTGTAGGAGTTAAGTCAGTTTTTGAGGTTTGATGATGACGACATACAGTAGGCATGGACCAATCATTTTGTAGATTTCTTCCCAGCAGACACACAACATTATAAGACCTTAATATTAGGTTAGATTTAGGTCACCAGCATCTAAGGAAACATTATTTTGATGGCCAATAACAACGTGAAATTATGTTGATATTTTGTTGATTTTAGGTTGTGTTGGAAAGTGACCAAATTCCAACGTCTAGCCTTTAACCAATGTCATATTGACCTCAAATGCCGATATTTATTTGTCAGGTATGACAACCAAAATCCAACCTCTGATAGGCGTCATATCGGTAACGTCCACACAACATCAAGCTGTAACATCATTAGACACTGATATTTGTTTCTTTCTAGATTGCATTGGAAAGTAACCAAAACAGCTGTCCGATGTTGGACACTGATGTTGGCCTAATGTTGGGTTCTGACGTCAACCTGATTTTCATTTCCAAATAAAATGCAACGTCCCTCGATGTTGGGGTACAATGTCAATCTGAAGTCGTGTTGATGTCCTTCACCTCCTGGGCTGATTTAAGTATATTTTCAGTCAGAATTCTTTGTCAGTGACGTGTGGTTGGTAACTCCACCACTAAAAGCACTCTGTTTTAAAAGGTTGAAATAAGACTAGGTGGGAAACAAGTTCATGTTATCTTTCCAGTATTAAGTGTATAACATATTCCGTTATTCCTTACTATCAAATATGTGTTGAATGTAAACTCTTAGGAAATCCATTGAATAATAATTATTAAAAATATATTCTTAAATGAAAAGGGACTAAGCCGAAAAGAAAATGAATGAATGAATATTCTTAAATGAAGAAATCTCATTGATTAAACCATGCATATGTCGTCATCCAAAATCCCATTTGTCACCACTAAAATAAATTCCCCTCTGAAACTGACACATGGTAAGTCAATTTTAAGCAAGTTTATAAGTAACTTTGAGCCAAGATTGTTTTTTTCTCAAGTCAATTCTTAGCTCTGTTCTGATGAGTAATTTTCAGAAGCTTGACAAAAGTACGGGCCCAGAATCTAATCTGTCAAAATAGCTGACAATCAAACAGAATGAAGTCTGAACAAAGCTCAAAGACAAGCACTAAAACATCAAAAAACTCATTCAAACAAGACGTTCAAGCTAACTGCGAGGCTATTTTTTTTTCAAGAGACTGTTCCTCTTATGTCTCTCATTCCACATTCAATCTCTGGACACCTGTTCAATCAACAGCTACATAAGTGCTGCACATCACCCACGATCCCCAGAGAGCCATCATACCTCTACTAGCTCCTTCACAGGTTCCCCATAGGAGAGGTTTGGAGAGCCTGCAGAAGAGGAGTGATTAGATTAGCACAAGATGGGTCCGTACCAGGGGGTCGTAGACAGTTCACAACACACCATACATGAGTGGGAGTTGAACGTGTGAGTAAGTGCAATATACACACTGTTGAGTGACTCTGTGTTGCTGATTGCAGACACCGTCTTCAGAGCAGACTTGAGGGGGATCTGGGAGTTAGTCAACGTGGGGCTGTAGGAGGACTCCTCAGTGGAGATCTAGAGGAAAACAGTCTGTTAGATCCACTTATTAGCAAGATACATAACTAAAACAGACTTCACATACTGCCAGCTGTCTGACTGACAGCCTGCTGGGAAGGAATTCTTTGGGATGAAACAGAAAACATGAAAAATATAGCTGACGGTGATCTGACAATCCTTTGTTCTTCTTAAGGAATACAGCTGGGAGCCGCAGACTCCAAAAACAATGTCAGACTAACATTGAGCATAATTAAAAAACTACCCAAAACTGAAAGTTGTTTATCGCAGCCCGTATGCTGTTCTGGGTTAAATATATATGTACGTAGGGCTGCAAAAACTCGTAGTAAAAGCTTAGTTGTAAATATACACTAGAAATGAATCATAAAAAAGGAGACCATGTGACTCATGCTGTTTTCTGAGTCTTCTGGAGCCAAACTAAACAGAATGATTGTCCTTAATTATGGAAAATGTCCCACTCCTACTCCTCATTCTCTTCTCATCTCATTCTTCATCCCACACATTTGAGCATTCACTGCATTCGCTAACATGTGAAAACCACTGGCTTGTGGAAAAGCTAAATCTGTACCAAATGAGTACAATTAATTGCAAAGCTCTTTTTCTTGGATTTTATTTATTTGAAACAACCTTCTATACCAGTGGTCTCAAAATCAATTCTTGGAGGGTCTTAAACACCTTGATTAGTTGGATCAGCTCCTGGAGGTCTGGTGTCCTGCAGATTTTAGCTCCAACCCCAATCAGACACAACTGGGCAAGCTAATCAAGCTCTTACTAGGCTTTCTAGAAACATCCTTGCAGGTGTGTTGAGGCAAGTTGGAGCTAAAATCTGCAGGACACCAGACCTCCAGGACCGAGTTTGAGAACCCCTAGTGTAGAACGTAATAGCAAATTTCATTGTTAAAATATGGGTCCCACATATTTTATACCTGTGAACTTACATGGTAATTAGATGTGTAAGTAGTATGTAACTACAGTGTATGTACACACTGGTACATAGTATTTACTTGTGTAATACTGGTGTCACTACACTACACATCTGCAAGTACATATTGTTGTTACACAATGCACTTACATAATTCTTGTTACAGATGTGTACTTTCCTAGTGTTGTAACCAATGTCCTGTTACACATTTGTAGTTACAAATACTATTCAGTGGGTTGTTACATGAATGTAGTTACACCAGAATTACACAAGTAAATACTATGTACCAGTGTGTACATATACTGTAGTTACATACTACTTACACATCTAATTACCATGTAAGTTCACAGGTATAAGCGACACTTAATATAAAGTGGGACCAAAATATGTAATACATACTTTTAAATTTACAATTAGCTGTCAAAATGTTGTAAATTAAATGAACATTCACTGCATTCACTTTCCACATGAAAACTATTGGGTTACATGATACATCTTTACCATAAAGGTACAATTAATTGCAGTGTTTATTTCTTTTATTATTAAAATAATAATGAATAATTAAATTAATTTATTTTTATGTGATTTATTTTAGGCAACATTCTTGTTTGATTTTCATTCTGTCAAATACAAAGAACATAATCAAATTGCAAAATTTAATAAATGTTTTATTGACAAATATAGACCAAGTCCTTGCTGAAGAAATTCACATTTCTTTTGAGATTTATTGGAATATAATTTGGCACTTAAAAATATTTTCATTTATGAATTGTATTTTATGAATTCATAAATAAAAATATTTTAAGTGCTAAATTATATTTCAATAAATCTCAAAAGAAATGTGAATTTCAGACTATTTCCTATATTGTTGTGATACTTGAGATCACTTTAAAAATATGTAATGTTTTATAGGTGTATAAATTGCAAATATATTTGTTAAAACCCATAACTTGAAAATAATTTGGGATTAACAATTAGTTGTCAAAATGTTCATAATAGTGCATCCTTTTTAGTTTGTCGTCATCAATCAAGTCATTAAAAACATTTATGTGGGTAAGTAAACAAATAGATAAAGAATTATTAGACAGCCTATAAACTTTGCAATTACTAAAAACAGAATTTGCACTTTTGAGGAAAGAATTGCAAGATATAACCTCAGAATGGCAAGAAAAAAGTCAGAATTGAGAGAAATAAAGTCAGAATTGTAAAACTATAAACTACACAAACAAGACAATAAGAGTCGCAAAGTCTGAGAATAAAGTCATAAATGTTTTAAGCTTGAATTGCAAAAAGTAAAATCTAAACTACGAGGATAAAAGTCAGAATTGCGAGATGTTAACTTAAATAATAATAAGTCACAGTTACTTTTTAGGGTGGCACGGTGGCTCAGTGTTTAGCACTGTCGCCTCACAGCAAGAAGGTTGCTGAGTCCTGGCTGGGTCAGTTGGCATTTTTGTGTGGAGTTTGCATGTTCTCCCCGTGTTCGTGTGGGTTTCCTCCGGTAACTCTGGTTCCCCCCACAGTCCAAAGACATGCACTATAGGTGAACTGAAAGTATGTGTATGGGTTTTTCCCAGAACTGGGTTGCAGCTGAAAGGGCATCTGTTGCGTAAAACATATGCCGGAATAGTTGGCGGTTCTTTCCGCTGTGGCAACCTCTGAAATAGAGACCAAGCCAAAGGAAAATGAATGAATGAATGAGTTATTTTTTATATTTGTATTCTGTTGTAAAAAAGGGTTTCATAGATCATGTATAATTGTAATGTATGTCATCTAACATCAGTTACTGCTTTAGATCACTTTTAATTACCGCTCTTTGTAAGGCTCATACCAGGAAACGTACGCCGCGGCCAGCCTTGGGGGGTGAGTCCGGCGTGAAGGTGGGCACATGGGTGCCATTGTCCTGTGCTCGCTCTCTCAAATACTCCAGCCTGCGGGGCCGGCCGAGCTGCTGAGAGAGCAGTGACTGAAGCTGAGAGCGCTCGATGGAACCCAGCAGGATCATCGACTCTGGAGCCAGGGGACACAGGCAGGGGAGACAGCAGAGAGACCAGAAAGAGAGGGAAAGAGAGAGAGAGACAGAAATGAGAGAGACACAGCGGGACAGCTGGAGGAACAGGGGGACAGCAAAGGGAAATGTTGAGAGGGCAGGAAAGGAGATGGAGAAGGTAAAGAATGTGTCTGTCACAGGGCATGAGGTGGAACTGCGGGATAACATTGCCAACTGTGAGCTTTCATCTGGGAACATCAAGCAAATAGATGAAAAGGAAACTACTAAAAAGCAGTAAAACAGCACAAAGTATTTGCAGCCACGTCATTGCACTAATTTGTATGCTTCTTTTAGCTTCTCTTTAGCTCATTTTTAGTTTTTAAAGGTCCCATGAAATTAAAATAAAGTTTTTTAGATGTTAGTATCAGCATTATTCAGTTTTAAGATATCTAAGCTAGTGTGCTCCAAAAAAGTGACAAATTTTGTGTTTAGAAGATATGAAACTGATTTAAAAATGTAAAGCTTGTAGTTTGTCACTTGTAGTTTGACCAAATGGATCAACGGTTTTATTCACGTCACCTCATCATACTATATGCATTTGAGATCAACCACTCTCACTGTCAGTGTTGTTATAAACAAAATGCTAATGGATGTTTTTTAAAAAGGGGAGGAGCTACACTGTCCTACCGCCTCCTGGTGTTCAGGTTGAGATTACGTGAAACATTGAATAAAAATGCATATGGATCCTTTTCATAAGCCTGTTGTGGCACGTTTAACGATTATCATAATATTAAATCTTTTAAATGTATTTATGTACTAGTATATCATATTTGTTTAAAATTACAAAAAAAACGAATTACCGTTTGTGCGAGGCGCTTCTAATGCAGTGTCTATGGGACAGGACAGTAAATTAGACGTAATTCTCTTCTCTGGCTGCCATCATCATCAGTCTCACACATTTTTTTTTCCTTTTTCTGAAAGTCTTTATAACACTATCGTGGAGTTTTTCTTTTACTATTTCAGCAAACAAGATTGTAAAAAAATTTAGTAGATGTATTCTCCCATTCACTGTGCTCTAAGTTTTCCCAACTATGACTACTTCCACTACTGAAAAACACGGAAATGTTAAAAGAGACATTTAAAAGATCAGAAATCACTCAGAAATTACTATATGCTCACCATTTATTCACCACCTGAGTATTTTTTTCTGTTGAGCACAAATTAAGATATTTGTAAGAATGTTCTTACAGATATGTTCATCTATATAATTGAATAAAATACAATGGATGTCAATCGCTAACAGTTTTCAATATCCAATATTCTCTTTGAACAGACAAAATGAACTCAAACAGGTTTGGAACAAGTGGAGGAAAAGACAGAATTTTCATTTTTGGGTGAACTAATTCGTAAGCTACTTTCAGAAGCTATTTTTGATCCCCTGGCATATATAACTGTACACTTTTATTATTAGACGAAATATGAACAAATTCTATCAGCCTATTCTACACATTAAAAACCTAAAGGTCACCCAGACGGTGCCGAGAATGGCTGCCTCGGTACAGAGCTCCTCAGCTGTTGCAATGTTTTTGTTTGTTTTTCCTGTTTTGTGTTCATCCAACGTGATCAGTTATACCAGGGATGAGCTGCTAAACATTCTGCAGTGCACACCAATTGATCACCAGCCGTTTTTTGACTTCTCTGGCATTTTACAGAGTGTTGTTCTCGGCGGCGCAGCGGCTCTATGGAAACGCTACAAGACGCGCAGGCGTGGCAAGCGAGCCGGCGTGCTCGTCAAAAACAGACTGCGCGGCTTCAGAATGCCGCTGCCTAGCATTCATCTGGCGAATCTCCGCTCTCTTCCTAACAAAATGGAGGAATTACCTCTGCTCACACGCACAAATAAGGACTTTAACAACTCTGCTGCGCTGTGTTTAACGGAAACCTGGCTAAACGAAGTCATACCGGACAGCGCGTTACAACTACCAGACTTTCAGCTGTACAGAGCAGATCGCGACACGAGGCAATGGGGAAAACGTGTGGTGGTGGGACATGCTTTTACATCAACGGAAGGTGGTGTACGGATGTAACTGTGTTAAAGAAGATGTGCTGTCCTGACGTGGAAGTGCTTTTCATTAACTGTAAGCCGTTCTACTCGCCGCGGGAGTTTTCCTCGTTTATTCTGATCTGTGTTTACATCCCACCGCACGTGCACGTGAGTACTTCTCTTTCACTACTGGCTGATCTAATCACAGAGACAGAACAAAAACACCCAGACTCTGTTTTTATCATTCTTGGGGACTTTAATCAAGCAAAACTCACACATGAGCTGCCTAAATTCAGACAGCACATTACATGCCCTACCAGAGACAATAACATTCTGGACCATTGCTACACAACAATAAAAGATGCATATCGCTCCGTGGCCAGAGCAGCTCTAGGACTCTCTGATCACTGCCTGGTTCATCTTATACCAACTTACAGGCAAAAACTTAAAACTACTAAGCCAGTATTAAGGACTGTTAAGAGATGTACCAACGACACAGAGCAGGTCTTACAAGCCTGTTTTGAATGCAGAGACTGGAGTGTTTTTGAAGCTGCAGCCACCGACCTGGACAAGCTCACAGAGACCGTAACATCATACATTAGTTTCTGTGAGGAGTTATGCATCCCTACCAGGACCTACTTATCATTTAACAATGATAAATCATGGTTCACACCAAAACTTAGACAGCTTCGTCAGGTCAAAGAGGATGCCTACAGGAGTGGGGACAGGATTCTCTACAATAAAACCAGGAACACATTGACAAGGGAGATTGGTGTGGCTAAAAAGAACTATGCCAAAAAGCTGGAAAACCAGTTTTCTGCTAACGACCCTGCATCAGTGTGGACTGGACTGAGAAACATTATCAATTACAAAACACCTTCCCCCAGTATCGATGGCAGTAAACTTCTCGCTAACGACCTGAACATGTTCTACTGTAGATTTGACACCTTCGACCAGACACCCTCTACACAGCCATCAACACCTACAGACATCTCCCTCTCGCCCCTTGATCTTCAGATCAGTGAGGATAATGTGCGTCAGGTCTTCAGTAAACAGAAGAGAAGGAAAGCGCCAGGCCCAGATGGTGTCTCACCAGCCTGTCTGAGAACCTGCGCTGACCAGCTGGCTCACATTTTCTCGCAGATCTTCAACAGATCATTGGAACAACGCATAGTTCCATCCTGCTTCAAACGCTCCACCATCATCCCAATCCAGAAGAAACAGAAGATCACCTGACTCAACGACTACAGACCTGTTGCCTTAACATCTGTGGTCATAAAGTCATTCGAAAGACTGGTTCTAGCATATCTGAAAGACATCACCGGACCTTTGCTGGACCCCCTGCAGTTTGCCTATTGAGCAAACTGGTCTGTGAATGATGCAGTCAACATGGGACTGCATTATACCCTAAAACATGTGGACAAACCAGGGAACTACGCAAGGATTCTGTTTGTGGACTTTAGTTCTGCCTTCAACACCATCGTCCCATCACTGCTCGAGCACAAACTGACCCAGCTCTCTGTTCCTAGCTCTGTCTGTCAGTGGATCACCAGCTTTCTGACAGATAGACAACAGCTAGTCAGAATGGGCAAAATCACGTCTGACAGCAGCACCATCAGTATTGGTGCCCCCCAAGGATGTGTTCTCTTCCCACTGCTCTTCTCTCTGTACACCAACGACTGCACCGCAAAAGATCCCTCCATCAAGCTCCTTAAGTTTGCGGACGACACTACTGTTATCGGCCTCATCCGGAACAGTGACGAGTCTGCATACAGACAGGAGGTGGATCGGCTGGCTTTATCGTGCAGATACAACAACCTGGAGCTGAACACGCTCAAAACGGTGGAGATGATAGTGGACTTTAGGAGAAACCCTCCTGCACTCCCCACACTCACCATCATGAACAGCACTGTGGCTGCAGTAGAGTCATTCAGGTTCCTGGGCACCACCATCTCTAAGGATCTGAAGTGGGACACTCACATAGACTCTATTGTGAAGAAAGCCCAGCAGAGACTGTACTTTCTTCGTCAGCTGAGGAAGTTCAACCTGCCACAGGAGCTGCTCGTGCAGTTTTACTCAGCTGTCATCCAGTCCATCCTCTGCACTTCAATCACTGTCTGGTTCAGCTTAGCAACCAAATCTGACCTCCGTAGACTACAGCGAATTAGTCCGGACTGCTGGCACTACCCTTCCTACACTTCAAGAACTGTACTCTTCCACAGTGAATAAAAGGGTTCGCAAAATCACCCTGGATGCCTCGCACCCAGCACACTTCCTGTTCGAACTGCTACCATCTGGCCGGCGCTACAGAGCACCGAGCACGAAAACAGCCAGACACAGGAAAAGTTTCTTTCCTCAGGCCATCTACCTCATGAACAGTTAATATTTTTCCTATTGTGCAAAAAACGTGCTATACCTTATAACAATATACAATGCAATACTTCTTACACATCTGTACACAGCACCTTATAACAATATACAATGTACTATTTCTCCTTACGCATTTGTACACAGCACCTTATAACCTGTATATTCATAACAAATCTGTACATACATTTCAACATCCAGATCGTTGGACTCACAGCATCTCTGTTTAATGTTTATCGTCTTCTTTTTTATATTTATTCTGTGTTGTCACTTGTCACTTTATGTACACTGGAAGCTTCTGTAGCCAAAGCAAATTCCTTGTGTGTGTGAAGCACACTTGGCAATAAAACTGATTCTGATTCTGATTCAAATTAGCACACATTTTTTAGCATCATAATAATAATTCACTCCATGGCCAATGGTGTCAAGGGTTTATCTCTACATAGAGCCACTTTTTTGATGTCCATCTTCAGACACAGAAGTTTCAGGACAAATAATCCAGGTTGGGGCGAACCATATGGTTAATGATGGATCAGGCTTCTTTTTCTTGTTTAATGGCAACTAACACTTATTGCATTATCGCCAGTAGTGTGGTTAAATATGTTTGCCATGCCCATTACGTAAAAATCACGTAATCTGATAATCTAACTGAAAACCAAAAAACAGGAAGTGCTTGTTCATATTTCAATTTAAACATTAGAAGGGCAAACAACTTTTTTTTTTCTTAATGACATGCACAGATGAATTGTTCACCAGAAAACTAGCAATTTGAGCTAACAAAATAATAAGGTGGCGCCACGGTGGCCTAGTGGTTAGCACGTTCGCCTCACAGCAAGAAGGTCGCTGGTTCGATCCCCGGCTGGGCCAGTTGGCATTTCTGTGTGGAGTTTGCATGTTCTCCCCATGGTTGCGTGGGTTTCCTCCGGGTGCTCCGGTTTCCCCCACAGTCCAAAGACATGCGGTACAGGTGAATTGGGTAAGCTAAATTGTCTGTAGTGTATGTGTGTGAATGAGAATGTATGGATGTGTTTCCCAGAGATGGGTTGTGGCTGGAAGGGCATCCGCTGCGTAAAACAAATGCTGGATAAGTTGGCGGTTCATTCCGCTGTGGCGACCCCGGATTAATAAAGGGACTAAGCCGAAAAGAAAATGAATGAATGAATGAAAATAATATGGTTAGTTTCCATAACGTTTTTGACTGTAGGTTCTGGTGATAAATTCAGTTCTTGTTTGTTCATCCTGTTGTTTAATTTATGTGTACACTTAACCTCACCCTAAACCTACTCCTTACAGTAATGGAAATAACAGTATTTATTAGTATCACAAAATTGATGCTGTTTTTACAGTATGTGCACATTCTTAGCTGTAACTTCTAGCTGTAAGCATTACTGTCAGCAGATGAACCTCCCACTTGGAGGCCTGGATCGTGTGGTTGGGATTGTGCGTCTTGAAATGTGTGTGGATCTGCAGCTGGATATTATTGCTAAAATTAAATTAATAAATTAAAAGCTACTTTGCTGTCTAGTTATTGGCATCAGCAATTGGAAACCCATTTGCTCACTGAAATCTTGCCAAAAGTGGCTCAGCAATTAAAGATTGTTATTGCAGAGTCATTTCAGCAGAAACACTTTAGCCTATATTGAGAACAAATATTGGAAAAAAACACATCTAAGGAAGAAGACATTATAAAAAGTCTTATGTGATATGGCTGTATTATGGACATCTGCCATTTTCCCCCTCTGCAACATACAGTACAGACATATTTTATTTTTTATTGTCTCACCTTTGGACTCGACGAGGGCCAGGGTTTTAAGCTGGCCTGTCACAAGTGCCTCCTGCAGGTCCCGGTAAGAGGAGGAGAGAGTGATATAGCGCACATCTCTCACCATTATATCCTCCACGCGGATATTATATTTCCTACAGGTTAAAAATAAAAGGACAAAGTGTATGTGAACATTTAAAACACCAGGGGAATGATATGAGGTTGATGACAACTTCAATAAGGAAACAGCACTCACTCCTGTCCCCAGCCCAGCTCTGGCAGATAGGGAAGTTTTTGGATCCGGATAATGGAGTCGTAGAGGGACGGCTGCAGGCTCTGAGCCACGGCATTGGCCAGGATCACAGCGATCATCACGGGCAGGATGTGTGAGATTTGACCAGTCAGCTCAAACACGATGACGGCGGTGGACACGGTGTGAGTGACTGCACCAGAAAGAGCCGCCGCCCCTGTGGGAATCACCATTTTGTCCCGCATCAAATTACAGTAGCAGTCACCCGCCGCAAGCCATCTGATTTGCTATTGTGCTCCTGACAAGCTTTCTGCTCCGCTGCACGACACAACGCTACCACCGAAGCCATTTCCACAGGCGAGATCTAATTTGGCTGTTGGTCTGTGTGGGTTAATGAAAAATGTATGACTCTTGCATACAACACCCTGCAGGTTCAATTACGTGTGTGAATAAGATCTCGCCGAGACGGGCTCAAACTGATGGCTTTTGAAAGAAAAGAAATGGACATTTGTGTGAAGGCATGCACAATGGACGCTCTTACCTACAACTGCGTAACCACCGGGAACTATGGGATACACAGTGCTGTCGGCATGTATCCCGTCAGGGAAGAAGGCTGCCATACTTTCGCCCACGAGTCGACCAAATGCAGCCCCTGTATGACACACAGAATTCACATTGTTGATATTTTGTCAACTATTAGACAAGAATGCAAATTTGTAACACACATTTTGATGTATACTCACACACATTGACTCCAGAATAAAGCTGCAGTGATTTCACGAGTTTACACACAGGCTTTTGTGAGTCAGACAGTGATGATGAATGGAAATGGAGAACACGATCGCAGGAAAAGGAAACAACCATTAAGAACAAACTGAAATTTGATGGTTGGTATGAACACAAGTGCAAAATAATGGCACTCGCTCATACAATAGTGACTTGAAATGTAAACAAACTAAATAATAATTTAAAAAAAACATTTTCCACAATGACTTTTAAAAGCAATACATGCACACGCTATAAATCACATACCAATGAGGAACACCGGCATGAAGGCCCCGCAAGGCACAGGCATTGTTGTGGCCACGGCTGACATCCAGAACTATGGGAAAACATTCAAAAGACTGAAGGTCGCACACTTGAGCGAAGACATCCTTTATTAATTAATGCATTTCACATGTGCAATCATCATGCTGTGCTGAAAATCAGAACTGCTGCAGACTGAAATCTCTGCTGATTTTCAATACAACAGCATGAATGTTTTAACACAGCAGTTCAATAAATAACAGGTATTGAGCAACTGACATTTCAGACACAATATGACCAGATTAATTTATAATTAGAACAATTAAGAAAAAAACAATGTAATTATAAAACTGAATCTGACAGCTGTGTAATTCAATGTTACATTTATTTCTCTGAAATGCTTGATTGGGCACTTACAACATTTCAAGGTAATACCTCAATAAAAAACATCCATACTAATATAGACTACCTGACAAAAGTCTTATCCCCTATCCAAGTTTTAGGAACAACAAATAATAACTTGACTTCTAGTTGATCATTCGGTATCAGAAATGGCTTATATGAAAGGCAAAGGCCTTTAGATTACGCTTTAGGTCTGAATAGCTGAGACAAGTCTTGTCACTTAACATACTGTAAATAATGTACAGTATAGAATATAAAGTCATGGTGCAGTAGAAAAAGAATTAATGTTGTGTATGACTTCCATGAGCTCGGAGGACTGCATCCCTACATCTCTGTGATGACTCAAATAACTTATTCATAAAGTCATCTGGAATGGCAAAGAAAGCGTTCTTGCAGGACTCCCAGTTCATCAAGATTCTTTGGATTTATCTTCATTGCCTCTTTGATGCCTCCTCTTTGATGTGGAGGCTGAAGTATGAGAAGGAGTGCTATCCTGCTGAAGAATTTGCCTTCTCCCTGTGGTTTGTAATGTAATGGGCAGCACAAATGTCTTTATACCTCAGGCTGTTGATGTTGCCATCCACTCTGCAGATCTCTTGCACACCCCCACACTGAATGTAACCCCAAACCATGATTTTTCTTTCACCAAACTTGACTGATTTCTGTGAGAATCTTGGGTCCATGCGGATCCATATTAATAGGTCTTCTGCAATATTTGTGATGATTGGGATGCAGTTCAACAGAGGATTCATAGGAAAAACCTTCTGCCACTTTTCCAAATGATAGAACTGTAGAACTAGAAGTCAAAAAAGAATACAACTAGAAGTCCAGTTCTTATTTGTTGCTCTTACAACTGGGATCAATAACAAGACTTTTGTCAGGCGTTGTATAATAATGACGTCAGTATAAATCATAGGCCAACGGTTATACTGAAATAACTTTTGCTATCCGATTGTTGTTTGCATTGTATTGGATTATGTGATAATAAACAAGTAGGATTTTAAAATGGTTTCATCTTAAAGGGATATAGTTCACCCACACATGATAACCCAGGTCATAATTTACTCTCCCTTTACTTGTTCCAAACCTTTATGAACTTCGTTCTTCTCCCTTCTGTTTACAAACGAAGATATTTTGAATAAAGCTGAAACCTGTAACCATTCCATAGTATTTATAGTATTCCATCATATATTGTATTTTCCCTACTATGGATGTCAAAGGTTACAGGTTTTCGTCTTTCTTTAAAATACCTTATTTTGTGTTCAACAAAAGAACAAAATTTATCAAGGTTTATAAGAACTTGAGGCTGATTAAATAGTGCATTTTCCATTTTGGAAAATTAAATGTCCCTTTAAATCAATATTTTATGTCCCTGTCTATACTGATGTGCTCAAACCATGGCAACTCAATTTAAATGCCAAACATACTAAGACCAAAAAGACAAAACTTTTTAAAGTCTGTTTTTCACTCTATTATTGTGTCATTATTGAAAATTTAAAGAAATTGTCTTGCTTATTCACCAGAAGGCATGAGTTATTTAGTTAGTTAATTAGATACATAAATACAATAAATAAATAAATAGCATAAATAATAAATAGTTTCTATAGAAAGCCATGTTTGTGAATTGTAATTCATAGAAATAGAATTTAGAACTTGTTATGCTGCCTTACTTGTCATCTGTAATGCAAGTACAGTATGTTTTTGTTGCCTGTAATGCATGTGAATTTTCCAAATCTAACATAAACATTTATGGAGGTATGTCATCAGGGAGGTATGTCATCATGAAACACATGATTCATTATATAGGAAACAAACATGTTTGTTTCTACTGCAAATGCCATGTGCATAACATTGGAATTGGTTTTTTAAATGATATGACTATAAATGGGCGCCATGGTGGCGTAGTGAGTTCGCCTAACAGCAAGAAGGTCGCTGGTTCGAGCCTTGGCTGGGTCAGTTGGCATTTCTGTGTGGAGTTTGCATGTTCTCCTCATGGTCGTGTGGGTTTCCTCCGGGTGCTCCGTTTTCCCTCACAAGTCCAAAGACGTGGCATAGGTAAATTGGGTAGACTAAATTGTCCGTAGTGTATGAGTGTGAATGAGTGTCTATGGATGTTTCCCAGAAAGGGGTTGCAGCTGGAAGGGCATCCGTTGCGTAAAAACAAATGCTGGATAAGTTGGCAATTCATTTCGCTGTGGCGACCCCAGATTAATAAAGGGACTAATCCGACAAGAAAATGAATGAATGACTATAAATTTTCAATGTCAATGATCTGCTCCTTGGAATTGTTTTTCTAAGTGGAAGCTTTGAGTTAAATGAGGTGAGAAAAGTTTTAAAATCAACAATTTTCAATTCATATATTAAGTAAAAAGATAAGGTAATAACTGCCTTGTTTTATTCTGTAAGGACAATCTGCTACTGTATATCATTATACCCTTTAAGTGCTAAACTTGATAACATTCAATTCATACAGAGCATGGTGAGACTCACCTTCATGACAATGAAGAGGAGAAGTGTGATAAACACACTGACTTGTGGGTGCTTCCAGGCCTGAGGTACGTGACTTGAGTACTCAAACTCCTCGGCAACACCTTGCTTGTACCAGGTCTGGTTGTCAAACAGTGCCACCAGTGACTCATGTTGAGTCAGCTAAACGAGGAGGAGAGCAGTTTGTTATTTAATGCTTAATTACTGATCTGGAACAAATAAATCTATCAGCAGGCAGCAGACTCGAAAGACTGAGAAATCTGGCTGTATTTAAAGGAGCAAAATATTGAGAAAGATAACTGAAATTAATGTTATTTTAAAAGAGTATTAGGGTTTTTCACAACTAGCTCATTTAAGTAAATTAAGAGTGGTTCAACATGTATATGTGCAAACTAAATGTTCTCAGATACCAAAGACAATTTACTGTATACACAAGTATAGCTCACTCGTATAGTTTTGAATGGGTACTTGATACAGACTGACAATTCTCCGGTGGATGGCTTTGTCCAGATGTTTCTGTTATGAACCTGTCTAGGATTGACAAACGTGCTTGAATTTCAGCAAATACTTCAAAGCCTCAAAGACATGAGAAATATATCTACATAAAGCTTGAAATCTCTACATGTAAACAAACAGACTACACTTGAAAATGAATGTTCTCTGGTTTTGTAATTTGTATGAAATGATCACGAGTCACAGTCTGTCAAATACAAATCACACGACAGCAGAAACTAGAAATGCCTACAAACTTGTAAACAACGAGTTCGCTGTCAATTTGGGAGAATATTTGCCATCAGAAACAAGCTGTTGGATTACAATTAATTCATAAGACATACGCTGCATTATTCAGAGGATTATACTGTGTCACACGTACATTCATTCAAACAGATAGGAGCTGTGCTTGCATGCCTGAAAAGCATTTCAAGATGGCCACTGAGTGAAATGGCTTTACTTTGACCATAAACAGACCACCTCCAAAGTGTTCGCTTGTGGGTCTGTTTGAGGTTCTATATATTTATGAATTGTAAAAACGAGTGAGATCCCGGTCTGCCTTGTGTTTTGTTTTGACAGTTGTACCTGGAGGCTTGCTATACCTGCAGCCATGCTATATCATTGATTCATCAACAAAAAATTTTTCACCATGGCAGGTCGCTGTGCTGTGGGGTCTCAGTGGGGTCTCAGGGAGGGGGGAGCGATGCAATTATTAATAATAGGAAAGAGGATTACATTTAACAGCAACTATCCTCAACCCATAAATACATAAAGGTGTTTCTTTTGTTTAAAAATACAGATATAGAAGAGGGGTATAGAAGATAGAAGAACTGTGCTACAAAAGTGTGTAATGCAGAGTAAATGTACATATACTTTATCTGTTTATATTAGTTACATTTATTAACTCATTAAAGAGACAGTTCTCCCAAAAATGAAATGCACCTCTTGATTGTATGCACCCCTTAAGCCATAGCCTAGGTGTATATGACCTTCTTCTTTCAGACATTATATTACTATTTTTTTATAATAAATGCTGTTAAATTTATTAATAGAAGCTTATTTTGTTCTGTTGTTGTTATTATTATTATTGTGAGCTATACATATAGCAGACATTAAGATGACAATATCAAATGAGGCTGATCAAGCTGAGAAATACTGTAATGAAATCAGTTCTTCAAAATCAGTTGATGCACAGAAAGCTGGCTCTGAGTTCTTATGAAGTCAAGTGGCGTGAAAAAATATTCTGAGATCACTTCATTGCTGAAGAGAACCAACAAAAAAGAACTGGGTTCTCTTTGGAATCCATAAAGTTGTGAACACCTAAAAGGACTGAGACCTCTTTCGATTGGTTCGCTTTAATTGAACTTGTTTTGGATCTTTTAATATTAACTATATGTCAAAACAAGCTTACTGAACAGCTAGGTTAGGGTTAGAAAAACAAAGTAACATGTATGTGCAAAGTTGCTTATAGAATGCCTGTTGAGGGAGCAAAATGAAGAATTAGGAGATATTAAGCATGCAGTTACAAAGTCAAAAATGTATAGAAAACATAAATCTGAAACATCAAACCTGGCCTGCCATGAACTGTCCAAACCCTGGAGGGAAGGTAAGTGTAGATACAAGAAGAGTCACCACTGCCGGATACACTAGTCTTCTACAGGAAGTCAAAATCGAGATGAAAAAAAAAAAATTATATGAATAAAATCAATTTTAACAGTCAATATCCACTCACTGGTCACTTTATTAGGTACACCTCTTCAACTGCTTGTTGATAAAAAAATCTAATTAGCCAATCACATGGCATCATCTCACATGTGCATTTAGACATGTAAATGTGGTCAAGAAGATCTGCTGAAGATAAATTATTTAAGTCACCCTGGATGCGGCAGGGTTGTTGCTGCTGGATGAGCTGTTCTGACTATTTTTTTAGACATAAATCATCTGTAGAGTTTGCAGCCAATGGTCTGAAAATAATAAAATATCCACTGAGTACGATTTCTGTGGGTGAAAATGCCTTGTTGAAACTCACCAAAATTAGCAATAGTAATAGTAAACTGGAAAAAGGTTTCTGGACTGATGAGTCTCAATATTGGCTGCAATTGGATTATAGAGTCAGAATTTGGCTGAAACCACATGAATGCATGGATATTGTATCATTGGTTCAGGCTGCTGCTGGTGTAATGATGTGAAAAAAAAATTCTTGGCACACTTTAAGCTGCTTAGTACTAATTAAATATTTTTAAATGCCACAGCAAACCTGATTATCGTTGCCGACCATGTCCATCCTTTATGACTACAGTGGACCATATTGTGATGCCTTTCCAGCAGAATAGTACATCATGCCACAAAGCTACAATCATCTCAAACTGGTCTCCAGAACATGGTAGTAAGTTTAATATAGTCAAATTTTGTACTGAAAATTTGTATTGATGTGCAAAAAACAAACCTGGGATGCCATTGCAACATTGTGGACCAAAATCTCTGAGGGATATCTCCAGTGACTTAATGAATCTCTCACAAAGGCAAAAGAATTATCAAAACACATATTTATTTATGTAACACTCACTGGAAATATCAACACACAGGAATCATGGGTTGATAGCATACTGGAATGACATATAACACCAGACAAAGAGCTGAACCAAACACAAAAGTATAAATTCACAGGACATCATTGAATGTCCTGTTAGGTCATACAGGTGAAACTCATAAACACTAACAAACAGTGGGAAAACAGAACAAAGGAATCACGACTTAACAAAAGCACATGGAACACTGGGCAAGGGAAAACACAAAGCACATGGACACAGGAACCCTGACATTGAATTTAGGCAAAAGGAGGAGTCCAACCTGCAATTTAATGTCTGCACAAACCAGCCGAGACATTTACAGTATGTTGGCGTACTTCCACCAAAAACTAAATATTGAGTAGGGGGTGGGGCTTTCTTTTTTGCATCACTCCCTCATAGCAAACTAACAATAAGAGGGGCATGGTTAAGGATATTGTGCCCGTTTAACCGATGTGACCAGAGAAGGACAGCCACTCCAAATGCAGAAGCAAATGGTCAGATTTGATAGATTACCAAATCAAACATTTTTTTTCAGTGGACTAATTGTTCACCTAATGAAAAACAATGTGTGCCAGCAACATAAACACTACATTTCAATTTCCCAATGGTTGTGTCCGAAACAACATACTTCCATACTATACAGTACGTTAAAATCTTTATGCAAGCCGAGTAATATGTCCGAATTCATAGAATTCGAAAATCAGTACGCGAGAAGTACCCGCATGACCTACAGTACTACTTCTGGCGAGATTCTAAAGTGCGCATCCCATGCATGCTGTGCTATTCCATGATGCCTCATGAGTAATGCCAGATGGAAATTTTTTGCTATTTCTGTGCAAAATTTAGTTTTTTGGGAGTGTCATAACTAAAACCTTAATATATGAAATAAAAAGTATTTAATTTTTAACTTTTATTTAATGTTTACAATGCAAATCCAATTAGATCCACTTTATTTGGTAAACAAAGCAAATCTCTCAGATAATAGATAGACTAAAAGACATTAAATATTACTTTACAAACTGTACTGTAAATAAATCATATGAATACTTTCAAATTAGTCAGCAGTACTACTGAAATTAATTTAAAAACTGAATAAATGTAAATGTACACACATTTACACAAGTAAAATAAACAGAATCAATGATGGGCTAAAACTAAATCTGTGGAAGTCTGCACGCACAGATTCCGTGTGGGCCTACCCATGAGAGAAATAATGAATGGGAGTGAAGCAATGCAACTGAAGCAGTTAGGTCATGTGATCATGACAACGATCATGACAACGGCGGATTTAGTACGTCCGAATTCGTACGTCCGAATAAGTGCACCTAATAAAGTATCCAACAAGTTCCTACTGTAAATAACCGGACGATGAGAAAGATTCTAGGAGATGCAGTAAAAAAAAAAAAACCCACTTTTTAAGCAAAAACTTGTTGATGGTTTTCTGCTTTCTCATAGACTCCACTATGATCCTGTTCAGATAGACATACAACGCTCCACCAAAACCACTGGCAATCCTGAGAAAGACAAGAGGGATCATTATGTCATTTTGTTCCAAACCAGGTCTGAGTTTTTTTTCTGCTGAACACAAAGGGCTCTATTTTAACGATCTAGGCGCAAAGTCTAAAGTGCATGATGCAAAAGCATTAAGGGCATGTCTGAATCCACTTTTGCTATTTTAAGGACAGAAAAATACAGTTTGCGCCTGGGGAATGGTCTAACAGGGTTATGCTTATTCTCTTAATGAGATATGGGTGTGTTTTGAGCATAATGTGCATTAAAGTCCCATCTACCATTCCCTTTAAGAGTCAGATGAGTCACGCCATGGCGCATTTGCTATTTACATGGCGGACTTTGTAAGTGGAAAAACTGTTCACTAGCTAGTAAACAGTTAAAGACCATCAGCATGAGGATAAAAAAGGAGTCTCCTCCATTCAGACTCTTTACTTTCTTTCTACTTTACTTTTACTCTTTATTTTTCTCTTTTACTTTTATGGATAAGGAAACAGTGTTGTATACACTTCACTTAAGACATCTATTAGCTGACATATTTAATTTAGTTTGTTAAGTGCAAAGATTTGTTTCAACAATATTTCTAAATTCAGTTCTAATTTCCAACAAACAAATAAATGAACAATAATAACGAAGTGTGGTCAATATCCAAACAAACGTTGTGGTCTTATGCCCCATATTGTGATACAGACATCTCCAAAACACGGCAGGTGGACAAATCTAAACTTGTTTGTATCAAAACAAATATAAATATGCATATATTGAATAATACTGCTAATTATAATAACATTATACAAATGCAAATTGTTATAAATAAACTGAAAAAAAAAACCCGAGATGGAGGTAGAGGTTTTTCTATTTACATTTTAATTCTTAAATTCTTTTCACATGTAAAGATATTTGTGTATTGCTGTACATAATGTGTTTATTAAGCAATGTGTAAGCATTTAAGACGAACAACTAACGCACTCTGCGCTGGACTTTAAAGTGCTGGACTTTAAAGCAGGTTTCTTTCAGTTGGTCAACGACGCAGTCTATTTCTGTTTCTCAAAATAGCAACGCGCCAACAATGTGCCTTAACACACCTCCATTTTAGTGGCGCAAATGTATTTGCTATTAAAACAACGTGGTGCAAAATGTGAAAATTAGGGTTGTGCTGGTCTGAAAATAGCAACAAATTGCGCCAAACGTGTATGATAGGGCCCAGAAGAATATATTTTGAAGAAAGCTGGAAACCTGTAACCATTGACTTCCACAGTATTTGTTTTTACTTCCTTAATGGGTACAGGTTTTTGGCTTTCTTCAAATACCTCATTTTGTGTTTGGAACCACTTGAGGGTGAGTAAATAAATAGTGAGTAAATAGTTTTTAGGTCAACTGTAACATAAATTCCACAACACATTGCAAAAGGCTAAACTATAATCATTGCACATTCTATTTTACAGCTTAGAACTAAGAATAACAAGTTGGAAACAGAGACTTACATTTTCCTTGCCAGCCAGACTACAACTTTAAAGTACTTGAAAGCAATAGCTTAAGCTTTGCAAACAAACAGTGCTAATGAGATCTGACACTTTTAGCACAAATGTTCTAAGACAAGGCTATTGGGTTGCATGATTTCTGTGTCGGAATTATGTAAATCATACTTGTTTTGGGGATGCAAAAAGGCAAAGGAAAGACACAAACCCGAGCACAGCGAAAGCAGGAAGCTCTTGTAGGTCGAAAGGAAAATCCAGACGAAAGCGTGTTTTAAAGAGGGCCGTGATGGTCTCTGAAAGAGAGAATGACAGTCTGAGGTTTATTATGAATGAATCATCTGGCTATCATAATGGATTCCTTCCTCACCCTCATCCTTATTCCACACCGCCAGCACCCTGAAGATAAAGGCACTGAAGGTTGCAGCGAAGAATCCTCTCCAGTAGTTCCTCACGGCGAAGAACGTAGATGTGACCTCAATACTAAACAGCACTCCTGCCACAACACAGAAGATCAGACAACAAACAGCTCTGGGAAGTGTGCAGGGAAACGCTACTGTCTTAAAAGTGATATGGCGTTATCTCCAGTGGCCAGCTATGATCACAATGTCTGGTCTTACCTCCAATGGGGGCCGCAAAGCAACAGCCCACCCCCACAGCACAGGCAGCTGACAGCATCTCTGTGTTTCTCAGCTCGTTCTGTCAGATTAACAAGAAAAACCCAATACATGCAAATCCGGTTTCAAACGACTGTCGCTGTGGTATTTTACAGGCAGCCAAGAGTGGAACAGGGTAATTACACAGACGGAAACATGAAACTGACATGCTGAACAAGGTATTGCTATGAGCACAATTAAAAAAATGGACAAGCACTGCTCTTTCATTCGCCATATGCTAACTTTGTCAACATTTGTTTGCTACGGCCAGGGAGGATGAAGTCCAGGAGACTCTAAATTAAATGGAAAAAAAAATGGTAAACTTGGGAAAAAAAGAATCACAAATGGAGATTAAAAGAATAAAACTAGCTTAATTTGTATTTACTTTAAAGCTTTCAATCAGTCTGATCACATGAACACAGCCAAACATGATAATACCTGCATCTTACCTTGTTTCCCTCAAAGGGCTCTTCCTTCAGCAGTAAATCAAAATAACACATATACATGTGAGTATCTGCACTGTGCGTTTGTTCAAAGCCTATCAACACAAAGTATTTTAAACACTGCATACCAAAAAAAATATGAAGTAAATGTTGATTTACCTCTTTCACTCTGTGAACAGTTTGGGGGTGGTTAGATTTGATAATGTTTTGGAGAAAAAGCTCATGTTCAGAATGGCTGAATTTATTTCATCAAAAAGATGTACACAGTAAAACATCTATCTGTCTCTGACCATCCATCTCTCTGTCCGTCCATCCATCCATCCATCCATCCATTTATCTATCCATTCTTTTATTCATCCATGCATCCATCCATCTATGCATCCATCCATCTCTCCGTCCATCCATCCATCCTTCTATCTATCTTTTTATACAACCATCCCTCTGTTCATCTGCCCATCTATCCATCCATCCATCCATCCATCCATCTATTTATCCATCCATCCATCCGTCTCTCACATCCATGCTTTTATCTATTCATCCTTTCATCCATCTATCCCTGTGTCGGTCCGTCCATCCATCTATCTGTGCATCCATCCATACTTCCATACATCCATACATACATCCATTAATTATCCATCCATCTAACCATTTATCCATCCATCCATTTATACTTCCATTTATCTATCCATCCTTTTATCCAGCCACCTATCTGTCTGTCCATCCATCCATCCATCCATCCATTCATTCATTCATCCATCCATCTATCACCTATCTGTCTCTGATCATCCTTCTATCTATCAATTTATCCATCCATCCATGCATCCATTCTGTCTCTGCCCATCCACCCTTTTATCTTTTTATACACCTATCCCTCTGTCCATCCATACATCTATCCGTGCATCCACCCATCCATCCATCCATCCGTCTGTTAATCCATCTTTCTATCTATGCATCCTTTTATTTATCTATCATCCATCTATCCATCCATCCATCCATCCATCCATCCACCTATCTGTTTCTGTTCATCCATCCATCCACCCATCTGTCTCTATCCATCATCTATTCCTCTGTCTGTCTGTCCATCCAT
>CAIGQQ010035826.1:14734503-14749176 GCA_903798035.1 Danio albolineatus
ATCCATCCATCCATCCATCCATCCATCCATCCATCCATCCATCCATCTATCCATCCACCTGCCTATCTGTCTCTGTACAACCATTCTTCTATGCATCCATCCATCCATCCATCCATCCATCCATCCATCTATAAATTAAGCTGTTACAGTATGTCACCCTTACATCTTCTTTTATACTGCTGATAGCGTATTTTTCTCTCATCCAGGCCTGAACTGGAGCTCATTTATATCCCACACTCAAATGCAACACCCACAGGTATGAAGTGTCAGACAAATAATTATCAGCACGGCCCGTTACCCTGAAACCCACAGCCTGATTGACTGTGTAAACATGCCATTGACATTTGCCTAATTAAGTGCATTCAATTACAGTGCAACAGTTAAAATGTGCTGGAATGTTTATGGTCTCTGATTTTCTGTCAGATTCACTCTGCACTAACAACATGTTATTGATCCATTCCCTGGCATGCTGTGATTTTTCAGGTTGTGTTGTGGGTAAAGTATAAAAGCTTGATGTGGCATGACACAAAGGCCGTACCACTCGACTCATTTTAAGAGTGATTTACAAAGGCTCCGTTCACTGTGCATACAATTCCCTCAAGAACCGATGCCTTATATACTCTGACTAATCAAGGTCTAACGGAAAACCCTAGAGATCTCTCAGCTGCTTGTTTGTATGATACACACAGATGAGACTGGAAGAACAAGGCCATGACGTTCCAAGTGCAGTGACATGTAAAGTGATGATACAAACACAAGTCATTGGCAACGCTTTATAATATCTCTCATTAATAGGTCATTATTTATAGCCCGTTTCATTAAAAGGCCTTTAACTAGTGTATTATGATGTTCATGGGTCAATAGTTAAAGTACTGTCAAATATTATGAACGGATCTGCACCCTAAATGTTCATTTTTAGGCTTCTTTTATTTTAATAACTTAGACAAAAAAAGAAAAGTGGGTGTCTGAAAAGATCAGACAGATTCAAACTGATTTGCACAAAACAGGTAACAATTTACAATAAGGTTTCAATTATTAGTTAAGACTAGAATTAAACACATTTTTATATGGATTTATACATTAGTATTTCTATGAATGCTTTGAAATGTCAAATTTTTGAGTGAATTATTTATTCATTCATTTTTCCTCAACTTAGTCCTTCATTTATCAGGGGTCACCACAATTTAATCCATCCATAACCCAGTACTGGGAAACATCAATACACTCTCACATTCACACACTATGGCCAGTTTTGTTTATCCAGTTCAATTATAGAACTTAGGGGAAACCAACAGGAACACGAGTAGAGCATGTAAATTCCACACAGAAATGCCAACTGGCCCAGTAAGGACTCGGACTAGTGACCTTCTTGCTGTGAGGCGACAGTGCTAACCACTGAGCCATCGTCCCACCTTGAGAGAATTAAGAAACAAAAATTTCTCATACTGGCATCTTGGTGGCACAGTGAGTAGCACGATCGCCTCACAGCATGAAGGTCGATGGTTCTGCCCTTAGCTGGGTCAGTTGGCATTTCTGTGTGGAGTTTGCATGTTCTCCCTGTGTTCGCGTGGGTTTCCTCCAAGTCCAAAGACGTGGTATAGGTGAACTGGGTAAGCTAGTGTATGTGTGTAAATGAGAGTGTATGGATGTTTCCCACTGATGACTTGCAGGTGAAAGGGCATCTGCTTTGCGTAAAATATATGCTGGATAAGTTGGCGTTTCATTCCGCTGTGCCGACCTCAAATTAATAAAGGGACTGAGCCGAAAATAAAATGAATGAATGAATAAATGAAAGAATGAATGAATGAATAAAATTTCACATACTAAAAAAAACGGCAAAATATGAACAAATGTCTTATGTTACTGGAAGGACGTGTAAATGTCAGTGTTCAGATGGTCTAATGTAAACGAATAAATTTTATTTCAGCAATTACTAATACATTCTTAAGATCACAAGTTGTGTATTAACAAAAATTAGCCTATTACATGGCTCTCTGAAGTACTCGATTCTGATTGGTCAATCATGACATTACAAGGTCTGTTATTTCAACAAAATCTCAAAGGAATCCATACCTTTTTGATTTACTGGCTAATTTGCATTAATTTGCATGATCTCATTCGTACATTTTATTACGACTTGCTAATCCCTCAATGAGGGGTAGGCCTTCAGTTGGGTTTTGTGGGCACACCTCTTTTTAAAATCATGTTTTCATACAAATTAAATTGTATAAATTTGTACAGTAACACTTTATTTGATGGTCTATTTGAGTATAAGTAGACTGTCTGCTTAATATCTGTTGTAACTGACATTTAACAGTCCTTCAACAGACATTTAACAGACTATAAGAAACTTTGCATGTACACGTCAACTTACACTAGCCCTAACCCCAACCCCAACCTAACAGTCTACTTTTAATCTAATGAGAATTAGTTGGCATGTAGATGCAATATAACTTAAATTCAACAAACTGACTGTCAAAATAAAGTGCGACCATTTGTACAAATTAGCCAATACTTAAAATAGTTATGTTTGCTCGTGAGATCAGGCTTCCCTAATAACAACTGCTGAAACTAATAACATAGGCTCATCCGTGTACCATGAATCATCTTCACCATTAGTGAACACATTCATGTTATATAATTATATGTCACGCTACTGTACTAGACAGTTTGGCGTCAACTTGTGACTGAAAAGTAAACAGGTTCATGTAGGCTGCGTTCAGCCATTTTTGTTTCTGTCCACATTACATTTAATCAGAGTTAATACATTCCCACATAAAAATACAGTAATTTATGCTAAATACTATTGTGTTTTCAAACCATACTATGGTAGAGTGCATTATACTGCTTGTATTATAGTATTTACAACACTAATGAATGCTCAACCATACTATAGTATACTACAGTACACAGAGCTGATAAACTATAATAAATACTACAGTATAATTTAGTTTTTACTAAAGTAAGCTGTGATGTATTGTAGTACACCGGTAATTTGTTTATATTACTATAGTTCTTGTATCACCATCACAACTATAGGATTACCATGTAAGAATTGGCTATATCTCTCCATGATAATAAACCCTGAAAATTGTTATGGAATTCCACGAGACAAGATCACGAGAATGGTCAGGCATTAAAACAAGGAACTGGCTAATCTAAGAAGAAGATCAGAAGACCAGCTGTTCAACTGTTCTATTCAAATCATCCTGAGCTCTCTTCCTGACTGTATGTCCTTGCTCCATCAGAGTAGACCATTTACATTTCACATAAAATGTTCAAGGTTTTAACATGGTGTATCTTGTAGTTTTATATTCATGTTTGGTATCCTTTAAAATGTCTCTGTGTGATTGGTAAAGTGGTCTTAAGGTCATTGTAATATTTCATTATTTGTTGAATTTGGTTTTAACTCTGATGAAATCTCTGCCAGATGCCCCCCCTCCAGAGATGATTAACACATCAATACACTAGGCAAGGGTCACTGTGACGCCCTGTTGGGTATTTAAGGTTTAGATGTTGTACAGATCGGGGGATTCTGTAACCAGAAGACCCCGTTGCAATGTATAAGTTTCTGGGCTCTGTCTCAGAGCTTATATGTTGTAATGTCTTTCTACATGGTCAGGTATTAATCTTTAACTCTGTTGTACAATCTGAATTGGCTTATCTTGTGTAATTATGTGAATTGGAATGGAAAATCTTTACCTGAAAAATAAATGTACAATTCTTATTTAAACTCCCATATTTCCTGACAATCACTGACTTAATATCATATAATCTAGTGGTTGAATCAAACTTTCTTTATGTATGAGCATTCAAATTATAATAAATTGGAGTTAATTTAAATCTGGAGTTGGAAACAAATTAAAATACCTTTTCATAAGTAAAAATATTTCTTTTCACTTACATGCATTTACCTTCACCCATACTGTTAGCTCCGTCATTGGACTAATAGATGGAACCTTACAACCACAACAGATTAATTCAAGTACTTAACTATAGTATGGCTCAAAAACACAGTAGTATTTGTTTCACATGGATTATTCCAGCTCAGATCATTGTTTTTTGTCTAGTAATTCAGTTTAGCTGCAAGTAGCCATATAATAAGCAGATTAACAACACAGGATCATTCTGAAAATTTAGTCCCACATACGTTTCAGGAGACCGCACGTTATGTGGTCAGAGGTACGTATGGCTGCGTTTCATATTTTAAACGAATGCTATGGGGCAGTATGACCCCGTTTCTTTTCGAACCGCTTAAGACGCAGAGAGGAGATGACCACGACGATGGGGTTCGAGTCCGATGAAGAGCGGTTCCAGAAAGCAGGTAAGACAAAAAGAGAATTCTAAAAATAAAATAAACCAGCAAATAACAGGGTGAGAATGTGGTAAAATCTAAAAACGTGGTAAAAATGAAACAAGGGGTTTTATTTTTTTCTGGATTGCTTTTTTAAAAATTGTTGGTTGGGTTTAGGAAAGTGTGTGGGTATGTCAATCGATAAAATTTTGGTTTAGTTTAGGGAAGGAAGAGGGTGGGTCAGTCAGTCAGTCAGTCATTCAGTCAGTCAGTCAAACAGTCAGTTGACAGGGGCCTCTGGTGGGTTTACGCAAGAATAGCAGGCGCGATTGGCATTCACGAGAGATATTATAGGTTTTAAAAAGCGTACACAGCAGCCTCTCGTGGATTTGCGAAAACAAAAAGTGTAAAAATACGTACTGTACCTCCTGGGACCTATTTCGTGGCCTCCAGAAACGTCCTTAGGACTACATTCTCAGAATGAGCCTGGGTTACAAAATAATGTACATCTAGATCAGTGGTCTCAAACTGAATTCCTGGAGGGCCACAGCTCTGCAGATTTTAGCTCCAATCACCTCCAACTCACACCTGCATAATAGTCTCTACGTAGTAGACTTGAACACCTTGATTGGATCTGCTGTGTTTGATTAGGGTTGGAGCAAAACTGTGCAGAGCTGCGATAATGATAATAATTACATGATTAACAAATATTGAGAACTCAGACCTTACTGAACCTTGTTTTTTTATGTTGTGCATATTTAACCTGCAATGAAATCGAAACGTTACATCAGAGATTAAAAGTGTGCAAATACTCGCTATAAAAATTTTTGGGTTGCACACAACTGATTTGTGTTGGGACAACATGAAGGTAGCTTATTTGTCTTATGTTCAATCCACTTATATTTGCAAAAACTATTAAGTTGTACCCCTTCCCAAAAAACCTTAAGAATTGTGTTGTTTCAACTCATTCAAACAGTTTGAACAGCAAGTGTTTTTTGAGAGCTTAACAAAGCTATAGTTTAATACAACTGCATTTTTATGTTCTTAATAGAAGTTATTATAAAGTGCTGCCAATGTATGAAATGTCAGAAAGTTAACGAAAAATTACAGCATCACTAGAGCCGTTTCTCACCATGTAGATTCCTCCAAACAAGGCCATGAATTTGCTCAACAGAGCAGCACACAGACTGGCAACGTGAACAAATGGACCCTAGAGGACGCAAGAGGAGATTGAAATAACAGATGTGATCACAGGACAACGGCTTAAAGTATTTCAGCATTAGCAAGCTTATCTGGGATCAGATATCCCCATCTTATGCACCTCTTTGCCCAGAGGCATGCCACTTCCAAGGGCACAAGTTAAGCCAATCACTTTGGCGACGAAGGTTTTGAAAGTGAGGTACTCTTTCAGCACCACACCTCGGAGGATGGTCTTCATCTCTGGGATCCCAGAGCCTGGAGAAAGAAAAGACCAAAGGGGGTTACAAAGAGATCTGAGAGCACATAAAGGCCGTTTGACTTAAATTGATTATGCGAGTCTGTGTGTGTGTCTCTCTCTCTCTCTCTCTCACCCACTGCCTGTGGCGCCAAGATCTGTGTGAAGCCGGCGGAGAAGGTGATGAGGACCACTGGGTACGTGACCCAGGCCAGATACTGCAACAACATGTTACTGTGCAGACCGCCGTACATCCACTTCTGTGCTGCAGACACCAACACACACACAGCACATAATTAGACCTCTGCAGAAGACTGCGCTTATGTACTACTCACTGTTATTTTTAGTCAAAATAGAGTAAGTAGTGCTTTCACGCTGAAAATTATATAAGGAGGAAGTGTTACTATGCAGACCAGGGTGCATCCATTTCTGTGCTGCAGACATAATTACAGCTTTGAACAGGCATTAGGTGCATACTAATTGGCATGCGCTATTCTGTTACATTTTGGGTATGAATGAGCAATTTTCATACTTGAAATGGATAACATTGGGTCACTTTAAACCCCAGGTAAAGAAAAGCCAGAGTTATCCCGCCTCACTTTCAGAATAATTTACTTAATGTTCACAGTAACCTCTGGATGTTTGTATGCTGACGTTTCACACTGTACATTCCTAAACCCTGAAGTTTACTCTTTTATTTGCACTCAAAGGCATCCTGATCTTATATGATGCTGACTGCACTAGTTCTTAAAATGCAGTTTTCAGACTATAAAGACAAGAAACTTCCAATTTCTTTGTTTTACATGACCATTTGACATTTATCTTCTCACATGCTGAAACTGCTGTTTACACAGCAAAAAATGCTTTCAGAATCAGAATCAGCATCAGTTTTACTGCCAAGTGAGCTTCACACACACAAGGAATTTGCTTTGGCTACAGAAGCTTCAAGTGTACATAAAGTGACAAGTGACAACACAGAATAAATATAAAAAAAGAAGACGATAGACATTAAACAGAGTCACAGAATTCCTGTGTCTGGCTGTTTTCGTGCTCGGTGCTCTGTAGCGCTGACCAGACGGTAACAGTTCGAACAGGAAGTGTGCTGGCTGCTGGTTGCTGGTGTATCACTGGTTGGGGTCCAGGGTAATTTTGCGAGCCCTTTTACTCACTGTGGAAGAGTACAGTTCTTGAAGTGTGGGAAGGGTGGTGCCAGTTATTCGTTCAGCAGTCCGGGCTATTCGCTGTAGTCTACGGAGGTCAGATTTGGCTGCTGAGCCGAACCAGACGGTGATTGAAGTGCAGAGGATGGACTGGATGACAGCTGAGTAGAACTGCATGAGCAGCTCCTGTGGCAGGTTGAACTTCCTCAGCTGACGAAGGAAGTACAGTCTCTGCTGGGCTTTCTTTACAATAGAGTCTATGTGAGTGTCCCACTTCAGATCCTGAGTCTCCCACTTCAGATCCCGCTCCACCTCCTGTCTGTATGCAGACTCGTCACTGTTCCGGATGAGGCCGATAACAGTGGTGTCGTCCGCAAACTTCAGGAGCTTGATGGAGGGATCTTTTGCGGTGCAGTCGTTGGTGTACAGAGAGAAGAGCAGTGGGGAGAGAACACATCCTTGGGGGCACCAGTACTGATGGTGCGTCTGTTAGATGTGATTTTGCCCATTCTGACTAGCTGTTGTCTATCTGTCATAAAGCTGGTGATCCACTGACAGACAGAGCTAGGAACAGAGAGCTGGGTCAGTTTGTGCTCGAGCAGTGATGGGAGGATTGTGTTGAAGGCAGAACTGAAGTCCACAAACAGAATCCTTGCGTAGTTCCCTGGTTTGTCCAGATGTTGTAGGGTATAATGCAGCCCCATGTTGACTGCATCATCCACAGACCGGTTTGCTCTATAGGCAAACTGCAGGGGGTCCATCAAAGGTCCAGTGATGTCCTTCAGATATGCTAGAACCAGTCTTTCAAATGACTTCTTGACCACAGATGTTAAGGCAACAGGTCTGTAGTCGTTGAGTCCAGTGATCTTTTGCTTCTTCTGGATTGGGATGATGGTGGAGCGTTTGAAGCAGGATAAAACTATGCGCTGTTCCAATGATCTGTTGAAGATCTGAGAGAAAATGGGAGCCAGCTGGTCAGCGCAGGTTCTCAGACAGGCTGGTGAGACACCGTCTGGGCCTGGCGCTTTCCTTCTCTTCTGTTTACTGAAGACCTGACGCACATTATCCTCACTGATCTGAAGATCAGGGGGCGAGAGGGGGATGGCTGAGGGTGTTGATGGCTGTGTAGAAAGATGGTCAGGACGGGTGTGGCTGGAGGTGGGTAGAGGTGTTGATGGCTGTGTAGAGGGTGTCTGGTCGAAAGTGTCAAATCTGCAATAGAACATATTCAGGTCATTTGTGAGAAGTTTGCTACCATCGATACTGGGGGGAGGTGTTTTGTAGTTGGTAATGTCTCTCAGGCCTGTCCACACTGATGCAGGGTCGTTAGAAGAAAACTCGTTTTCCAGCTTTTTGGCATAGTTCTTTTTAGCCACACCAATCTCCCTTGTTAATGTGTTCCTGGTTTTATTGTAAAGAATCCTGTCCCCACTCCTGTAGGCGTCCGCTTTGACCTGACGAAGCTGTCTAAGTTTTGGTGTGAACCATGGTTTATCATTGTTAAATGACAAGTAGGTCCTGGTAGGGATGCATAACTCCACACAGAAACTGATGTATGATGTTATAGTCTCTGTGAGCTTATAGTCAGTTTTGGGGAATGTTACTTTTAAAAGCAATGCATTACAATATTAAGTCCCCCCATCCCCAAAAGTTTTGTTACTTAGTTAATTTTTATGATAATGCGATACGTTACTTTTGAGTTAATTTTGAGCTAATTTTGAGTTGCTTTTTATATCTGCCTGAGGCTTGATCTCTTTCTGAATTTGCAGGGTATTTTTCTTATTTTAATAGAGATGCTCTGCATTTAATGACACACTTTATAACCTACACCTTAATTTACCAATAAAAAAAATTAAAAATTAAAGGATTGTGTTTGCTACTTTTGTATGTTTGTCTTATTAGTTCAGTAAAATCATAGTCCATTGAGACTATAATCCCCTTTTCAAAATAACGAACTAACTTCCACCACAGAAATGTAGGGCTCTGCCATCTTGGTTTATCTCTGTTCCTGCGGGGGGCTCATTTTCTAAATGATTTTGATTCAACGTGATTACGCTAATTTTAAATTCAGCAAACTGTTTTTTAAAAGTGAATTAATAATCTAAAAAGTAACTCAAGTTACATTTTCAAAAATGTAACTCAAATATTATTACTTAATTGTTTAAAGTAATGCATTACTTTGCACATTACTTATATAAAACTAATATTACTACGTAACTCATGGTACCCCATTGCCCCAACACCCACATTAACCAAACACTGCTGTTAGTTTTCAGTTATAGTGACAAGTGGCAGAACATTTGTACTGGACTTTATAGATGCCATAGCACTTATATAATTTGTTAACTCTTTCTGATGTCTAAACAGAAGGGATGTGCATTTTTTACAGGTCCATTTTTAACCCTAGAAATAGATATACTGTAGGTATGACTGATATATTTGGAAAAGTTATTACCATATTTGGAAAGTTTGTGAATATTGATGAGCTCGGGTCTGCTGCTCCAACAGCATATCAGTGCCTGACACACATTTCACAATATACACATTAAACTAACAAAAGAGGTTGGCAACCCAGATATCTATTTGTTTTTTAAGAAAAACAATTAAAGTGTGATATTATATTTATTTTAAACTTAAAATAAAATACAAAAAAAAACAAAAAAACTATACATTTAAAAACTAGACAGTGGGCCAGTTTGTCTCAAGCACTATTACTACTAGTACATTGATATTAGTATACTTACTAAATAAAATATTTATACTTAATCTTTACTTAAATATACTTATAAAAATTTGTGCATGTGCTGAATTTTATTTCTGTATTAGTTTAAAGTCCTGTTTGTTGTCATTTTCAATTTTGTATGTTTCTGTATTTTCTGTAATTTTGTATTGTAATTTTTATGCAATATTATTCCATGAAATATTATTCCATGAAAGTCAGTCCAATACACACATATGCAGACATACAAAGGTAATCAGACTGTTTTGCATTATGTCTCATCTTTGTGTGGTTTCATCTGAGAAGTGAAAGGGGTGTAGTAAACAAAACACACACATGTACGTGAAGTCAAACGTTAGGTTTAACAGACCAAGAACATTTCACAGTATTTCCTACAGCCTAATAGTTTTTATTCTGGAGAAAGTTTTGGGCTGTTTATTTTAGTCTGGCTGGAGTAAAAGCAGTTTATATAGGCCTAATAAGCATGTCAATATAATTAGCCCCTTAAGATTTCTTTATGTCTGCAGAATAAACAACTGTTGTCCAACGGCTTTCCTCATTTTTCTTTAGCATAATTAATATATATTAAAACACTTTAAATTGAACTTTAGGCTGAATAGTATCTTGCAAAAAACTAGTAAAATATTATGTAAAATATATGATATAATATGGTAATCATGGCAAAGACCAGACAAATGAGTTCGTAGAAACTGTTGAAAACTAAATCTGTTATACAGCATTTTTACATATTTGATGCAATACATTTTTTCTTTAAACTTCACAAGAAGAGTTTTATTAATTTTGTCTTCAGTAGTATTTCCTTTTATACCTTCTAATGCCCTCTGAAATAACTATAGAAATGGACCACTAGCTTAATAAAATGGCAAATTCTAGGGACATTTCTAGCAAAACAAACAAAGAAACATTTGTCATGACCTGTCTATATATATGTCACTCAAAAGCATCTTGCTATAGTTACTTAATTAATAATGTAGCCAAATTAGATTTCTCGAAAGCTTTCTTGCTGTAAGCTGTAATTTGTTGATTCTTTTCATGTTTACCACTGTTGATTATACAGATATATATTTTAAATACAGTTCAACCTTTTAAGTAATGAGCTGTTCATCTTCTGTGATTCTGGCCATCTTTTTGATATTTCGATTGCATCCAATCCCACATTGAAAAATACTATAGTAACTTATAGAATACTATAGTGTTTTTGAACCATATGCATATTATAAAAATAGCCTATTTAAATTCTATATGGTATCACAGCAACTATAAACATAACCAAATACTGAAAAAAAACATGTTCAAAAACACTTTAATATTTACTATAAGTTATAATATTTCTTCTTGAGGTCATTCGTCCGCGATTTAAAAAACGCGACCGCGATCTCCGCCACTGGTGACGTTTCCAGGCGGCAAAACAGCGAGATTCAGGAAGTGTCTTGTATTTTTTGAGCCCTCCACTTACTGCAGCCGCCTGCTGCCGTCTACACTGCAGTCAAGGCGAGGCACACCTCAAACGAGCCTTTTCTGTTTTCTGTAGGTTGACGCGACAACCTAGCCAGCCAAAATCCATGTGTGTTACGTAACGTCAACATAATCATGATCAAATTTTTTGTTTGACGTCACCTCGTGCCGGTCGTGGTTATGTTGACATGTTATGACACGTAATGGATGAAAAGTTTAGTTAAATGTTAGCAATACAAATCATTTATTTAATATTCTATGGCCGGAAATGCAGTGGACATGCAGTACAACTAATTACAACTGATCAAGCAAAATTTTCCTTCAAAACAACGTTGTTATTGCTGTCAGACGACATTCTGACATTCAGAGGGTGGCTGTGTGGGACTCGACGGTGCGCGATTCAGAGAACAGAAATTTGTAAACGCGCGACCGTGTAGAGACAGAAAAGATATGCCGTTGTGTAAATGGGTGGATGGCGGGGCGTTGGATGCTGGAGGGGAGTGGCGGACAAAAGTGAGGAGAGTTGGGGACTTGGAGTCGCGGAAAATAGTGAAAAAGAAAAGCGGACGGGGTAGGGGGGCGGTTGAGGAGGGGGATAGCTAAAATGAGGTGTCGGATTAGATTTCAGAGATGCCAATTCAAACCGGCGTGTTTCGGCACAAATTAAGCCATGCATAGGCTATTTAGCTTGTTTATTAAAAGAAGTTGTGATCTGGCACTATATAGAAAAAAACATTAACTTGACTTTAAAGGGGGGGCAGGGAAAGCCATTGGGAGGGCGGGGCGCTCCCCTAATACTATGGTAGGGGAAACACTGCCATGATAGCGTTAATCCATTCTGCCTTGTATCAATGGTTCAGGCTGGTGGTGATGGTGTAAGGGTGTGGGGCACATTTTTTGGCACACTTTGGGCCTGTTAGTACCGTGGTTGAGCATCGTGTCAACACCACAGCCTACCTGAATATTGTTGCTGACTATCCCTTTATGAAAACTTCTGATGGCTACTTCCAGCAAGATAACGTGCCATGTCATAAAGCGTGAATTATCGCAGACTGGTTTCTTGAACAGGCGCCACGGTGGCCGAGTGGTTAGCACGTTCGCCTCACAGCAAGAAGGTCGCTGGTTCGATCCCCGGCTGGGCCAGTTGGCATTTCTGTGTGGAGTTTGCATGTTCTCCCCGTGGTTGCGTGGGTTTCCTCCGGGTGCTCCGGTTTCCCCCACAGTCCAAAGACATGCGGTACAGGTGAATTGGGTAAGCTAAATTGTCCGTAGTGTATGTGTGTGAATGAGTTTGTGTGGATGTGTTTCCCAGAGATGGGTTGTGGCTGGAAGGGCATCCGCTGCGTAAAACAAATGCTGGATGGGTTGGCGGTTCGTTCCGCTGTGGCGACCCCGAATTAATAAAGGGACTAAGCCGAAAAGAAAATGAATGAATGAATGAATGAATGGTTTCTTGAACATGACAATGAATTCACTGTACTCAAATGGCCTCCACAGTCACCAGAATCCAATAGAGCACCTTGGAGATGTGGAGGAACGGAAGATTGCCATCATGGATGTGCAGCCGACAAATCTGCAGCAACTGCATGATGCTATGATGTCATGCTAGTTAGACCAATCTCTGAGGAATATTTCCAGTACCTTGTTGAATCTATGCCACGAAGGAATAAGGCAGTTCTGAAGGCATAAGGGGGTCCAACCTGGTACTAGTAAGGTGTACCTAAAAAGTGGCCCGTGAGTGTATGTACATAGTAAGTTTGATATAAGCTTAGATACACAAAACATTCATTCATTTTCTTTTCGGCTTAGTCCCTTTATTAATCCGGGGTCGCCACAGCGGAATGAACCGCCATACACTAAACAATTAGGTTAAAATGTTTATTGTTGTAATCTCCTTAGGAAACATTGTGTCCAATCAAACGCGGTTGGGGGCATGTATATTAATGATACCGTGTGGATCTTAACAGTCGTTGTATTGTTCCGATTGGCCTATTTTTCACAGAATATTTACACTCACAGGATTTATATGAGAACGAGAAAACAATGGTGTTTTTATTTCATGTTATGTCCTTTCCATGTACTAAAGTCTTATTATTATTCATTATTAACATGACACCTTTAAACTGATCACTGTGGCATCTGGAACCTGTTCACAGCCTGCTTATATTCACCTGAATCCATTTATGTTCATATTAAAAAGTATAATGGACACCACGATGTCGCAGTGGGTAGCACAATCACCTCACAGCAAAATGGTAGCTGGTTCAAGCCTCGAGTGGGTCAGTTGGCATTTCTGTGTGGAGTTTGCATGTTCTCCCCTTTGCGTGGTTTTCCTCCAGGTGCTCCGGTTTCCCCCACAAGTCCAATGATATGAGCTATAGGTAAATTGGGTAGGCTAAATTGTCTGTAGTGTATGTGTGTAAATGAGTGTGTATGGATGTTTCCCAGTGATGGGTTGCAGCTGGAAGGGCATCCGCTGCATAAAACATATGCTGAATATGTTGGTGGTTCATTCCACTGTGGCGACCCCATATTAATAAAGGGACTAAGCCGAAAAGAAAATGAATGAATGAATAAAAAGTGTAATATAAAAAGTATGATATCAATTTAAGATGTGCCAACATTTTTTAAGTGTTTGTAACAATTTTATAGCCAGATATCACAGCAAAATTAATTTTAGGATAGTTTGGGCTATCAACAATCCATTTGCATGTTTTCAAGGTATGTTACTGTAATTTTTACAGTGAAGATTATACATTGTTATTTTATATTTTATTATTTAATTTCTGTATCTAAATGTCTGAAACCAAAGAGCAAACAAAACATTAAGACAACAATTATTTAATTTGTACCATTGAATGTTGTAATAATGAGCTTGCAATTCATTATATTTCATGCACATGCACGCCCCTACAAAATGCGTGCATGTATATATAACTGCAGCTAGATTCACAGTGAATAAAGTTTCACACTTTGTCATTTTGCTGTGAATTCTGGCATCACACAGCCCTTTTATTCTCTTGGTGCATACTGCATATGCAAATTTACACTAAGAATAATTCAAACTTCAAATATATGGATCATGTAATTGCATTTTCATAAAAAACAACGTATGCATACTTCTTGCTCTTGGCATGCACTTAAAATTTTCAAGAACAGGACTGGGTGCTCCAGGGCTGCATCCAGAAGCTATAAATTGCTGCCAATGAACTACGCATTTCAAAGTGAGAAGGCATCTAGGCATCTTAATTCTAATCTAGCTTCACTTCCTTTCTTCTTAGAGACCTTCACCTTATACATATATGTATTCTTTGCCGCCTTCGATAACCCATAATCCTGGCAGTTGAGCTAAAAATAAGTAAATAAATAAAGATGCTGCCTGAAAGCTGCGTGGTAGTGACTTGGTAAACTTTTCCCACTTTTAATTTCATTTATTCTGAGAAATTAGTATTGTAGTATATAAATTATTACTCACAGACTATGCTATATTCATTATGTAGTGTATATATTTTTTTCTGTATATATAAATACACATATGCATGCATATATTTAAATATATATATATATATATATATATATATATATATAT
>CAIGQQ010035826.1:14789176-14820509 GCA_903798035.1 Danio albolineatus
TTTGAAGTGTGCTTGAGCTAATTGAAGGCACTATCCAAATAAAACTTCTAAGCCAAATAATAATAACAATTCTGAATTTACACTTATTCAAACAACAGCTTGTATTACTTGCAAATAATTGTGCTGTATACTTGTGCCCATCTTTGGTTATTTTAGAAGGCTCGGAAATCTGAAACTGTTATTAGCCATCGGTCATACTCCATTTTGCATGCAGGTCAAGCACTAGAACACCCAAATACGTGATTGATTTCTGGAAATAAGCCCAGAAAGCTCAAACCCCGACTGTCCATATTTATAACTGAATGTATAAAAGTATTTTATAATAGGCAGGCATAACAATATTGACTTCTAATGAGGTGTCTTCAAAGGCAGCATTTTAAAAGCATCAGCACGCTCATAAACAAAGAGTTGATGTTGTAATTATGCTGCCTGCCAAGATACCTCCTTCTGGCTAAAGCATTGCATGTTTCCTTCTCAGAGAAAGTAATCCCAAAGCACACTGTGGAAAGCTCAGTGAATAAAAAAGATAGTTGACAAAATGTTACTAAATATATTCAAATTTGTTGCTAAAATAATTTGTTGTGTGTATAAAATGAAGTATCTTACCAAATTCTTTAGTGTATGATATAAATTAAGGCATATTTCAGTATCACATGTTAAGCTTAGCAACAAGCAAACGGCAAACTGAGAAAATGTTAGTTGCTCAATAACTAAAAATGTTTAAGTAATGTGAACAAATTGTTAATCCTTCCTATTTGTCAGTGTACTGTGTATTTTATTCCTAAGTATCATGCGATTGTCTTGGCAACAAACAACAACAACAAAAAGATGTCAGTAATAAATACAGCCAACATTCTTTGCAAATAAAATGTTTACTATGTAACAATTTGACATCTGGGGTTTGAAAAAAACTGCTTGTGTCTTGCCGAAGCATGTTAATTTTATGAAATTGTACAGTATTATATTTGATGATATAGGTTTATCACTCTTTATTTATGTAAGGCCCATACTAAGAAAATAAATTCCAGTACATTCTATATAATGAACACACATACACTACCTGACAAAAGTCATGTCGCCTATCCAAGTTTTAGAAACAACAAATAATAACTTGACTTCTACTTGATAATTTGGTATCAGAAGTGGATTATATGAAAAGCAAAGGCCTTTAGATTACACTTATTTTACCAAAATAAAATATGATCATGCCTTGATGAATTATTCGGAAAGTAAGGTCTGACTTTGCTTAGACAAAAGTCTTGTCACTTAACAGAAATAATGTACAGTATAGAATATAAAGGCATGGTGCAGTGGAAACAGAATTGATATTGTGTACGACTTCCATGAGCTTGGAGGACTGCATCCATACATCTCTGCAATGACTCAAACTTATTTATAAAGTCAACTGGAATGGCAAAAGCGTTATTTAAAAATACTCCCACAGTTCATCAAGATTCTGTTGGATTCATTTTCAATGCTTCCTCCTTCATCTTACCCCAGTCATGCTCAATAATGTTCATTCCTTGTGACTGGGCTGACCAATCCTGGAGCACCTTGACATTCTTTGCTTTCAGGAACTTTGATGTGAAGGCTGAAGTATGAGAAGGAGCGCCATCTTGCTGAAGAATTTGCCCTCTCCTTTGATTTGTAATGTAATGGGCAGCACAAATGTCTTGATACCTTAGGCTGTTGATGTTGCCATCCACTCTGCAAATCTCTTGCATGCCACTATATTGAATGTAACCCCAAACCATGATTTTTTCCCTCACCAAACTTGACTGATTTGTGTCCATGTGGGTTCCAATAGGTCTTCTGCAGTATTTGTGATAATTGGGAAGCAATTCAACAGATGATTCATCAGAAACATCTGTAAGTAAAGTTATTATTTGTTGCTCTTACAACTGGGATACACAGTAAGACTTTTTCAGGTAGTGCACAGTTACCCTATAGCTATCATTGGGCTTGTTATTGTAAATATATTGTAACCATTTTTATAACCCCAGTTTTTCTTCAAGTATATAGGTAAACTATGGTTAGTGTAGCAAAATCCATTAATATAATATTTATTTTGTGGTTACAGTGTTTTAGAGTTTTATTATAATAATAATAATAATGTTAATTCAGGTCTTACAGTGGAAACACGTATTACTGTTCTGTTTCCTTCTTGCTTATATACACTTTTCTGTTCAGAGTTTCTTTGTTATTACAACCAGTGATTTGCAAGTCAATATTTTATACTTCTTCTGATAACTAACTATTATCTTCATGCAACTTCTACACCATACATGTGCATGAGTAGCTGGAGCAACGTCTCTTGGTTTGCATATATATTGAGATATGCTCTGGCTTACGTAAGCAGTTTCCCACAAAATCAGTCCCAGCATGTCTAAAGTATAATCTATATGTATACTTTTATTTATATTTTATATGTATAGTGATTCAGGGTGATAGAAAAAAAATGAATTATGATGTGCACTCTCATTATTTAAATTATCATTGTTTTGAACAAAACAGTCACATGGTGTATTTACAGAGTGTTTAGTGGGAATAAAAAAATGGTATCTCTTATGTATTAAGACTAAATGGGCACAAATATTTGTATTTTTGACTGAATTGAACTTAAGTTAAATTTATAATAGAAATAATTACTTGTGTGATTAAAAGTCTATGATTTACTGTTCAGCAACAAGCATTTCAGTCAGAATAAGTTTGTTAAGCAGAAACTCATTTGCAAAAGGCCCTTGACAACAAAATGGAAATTTTTCATGACTTTCTAACAGATGGAGGATTAAACAGCGTTAGTAGCTCTTTATGCACTGTTAACAATTTCCTGTAGAATCTACAGTAAATTACTCGAAGGAGTTCACCATTAACTTACTGTAAATTAATTACAAAAAAAAACAACAACCTGTATTTACATTTACAGCACCATTTATCTTGCTGTATATGTATTTTAAGGGGTGGTCCTCAGTGTATGTTTAAGGCCCCGTTTACACTAATGCGTTTTCATTTTAAAACGCATAAGCTTTGCTACGGTTATGCCATCTGTCCACACTACGCCGGAGTTTTCGAGCTCCTAAAACGGAGCGTTTTGCAAACGCTGGAGAGGCCGTTTTCATTCTAAAACACTGCTGCTCCGTCTCAGTGTGGATGTGAGAAAAGGCACACATCTAAAAACGGAGGCGTGGCTGCTGGACACAGAAATGGGAGCGTTGGGAGAACCAATGTCCGTTTTAGGCACTATTGTGCAGATAAACTCTGCATTTTTTACTACAACAGCTGCATATATTCGCAAGAGGCAAGCTTTTGTTCGAGCACTCGCTAATCGCTCGCATTTCAAACCGCTTAAGCCCCATTTAGAACGCCGGTTTTGGGTTACACCGGGAAGAACCAGCGAGACACATCGCTAGTAGCAAAGAATTCTGGCCCAGATTTGGCATGAATCTGGCAGAGCAGCCATTCATCCGGCACTGGCATATGGCATGTGGGCCAAACATGGCCCTGGTTTGGCAGAGGTGGCACCGTCTTTAAGGCGGCACACAATACTTGGGCCAGATGTAAAATGTAGTATTTGGGCCAGATGTTATGAACTGATATGTGGGCCATGTAAGATTGGCCAGTTTGACCCACATTTAAAATACTTTTTTTTTTCAAGAATAGAAAAAAATAATTTTACCAATCAGGTCACTTTGAGAAAAAGCACGGCCATAGCACGCCTAAAGCTAAGACACGAGGAAAGAAAGCAAGGAAAGGAAACAAGAATGCACAAATAAGAAATGAGAAGCACCCTATAAAGCTCTCCGAATATCAGCAGTGAACTCCGTCTCCAATCGGCGCACAGGGACAAAAATAAATAAATAGCCTAAATTAAACGCACTGTACATTTTTTTTGATTGTAGCCTAATAGAAAACTTATTTTGACACATCATTTCAACATGCTGCTATTTAGCCTATTACTAAATGCCTATTTCACTTTATTTTTTAGCAAATAGATAGAATAATATAATAGATATAATAATAATAATAGATAGAATAATATCATTTACATTATAGCCTAATAATGTTCACATTTGTAGTTGTCCATAGCAACCCCAAAAACTTACCTTGCCTTGCACATCTAATTAATAGGCACAGCTTTTTGACAATTTATTTATTTATTTATTATTTTTTGCTGTGGATGTTATTGAGCTTGTAGAAATCGGAAACAACACCAATTCTGCGACACAGATGAACCTTTGCTGATATCTCTATCAGGCAATGCCTATTTTATATGCCAAAAGAAACAACAGGCAGTAAAAAAATATAAGAAAAAAATATCTTAATGTAGGCATAGGCTATAGTTGCATGCCTTGGCAAACAGTTGAAAAAAATGTAAAAAATAAAAACGTCATATCGTAGCTAAGCCTTATGCTCAGTCACCCCCACAATTAGAAATTAAATTAGAAAAATAAATATGCCATCCCTCTTTGAGCTAACATAAAGTCTGACCAGGCTAAATTGCCTGTATGACAAGTCTATGCCCCAATAACCCATGGACTTATGATCATCCCTTCTAACTTGACGCTTAATGAAATACTACGCCATCACAGTTGCGACAAAGAAATTCTGGCAAAATAACCTTAGGCCTCGTAACGTAAAAGTGAGGCCAAATAACTAACACACAACATGTCTAGAATAGAATAGGCTAAACCAATATGAACGTAAATTTATCAGCTGACCGCGCCTGGCTCGCAGCACTTGTTGCTGGAATGCATAAAATTCTCTTGGCAAGGTGCTGTAGTCGTGGGAATGACTGGCCTTGTTTCTCCCAAAAGGAAAGTAGATTTTCCTCTGCTGATCCGTCTATACGGAAGTGATAATAACAAGCAGTCGATTTGCATAGACTCGACTAGACATATTACTGCCTGATGAAAATTTGACTATTTCAAAGTGTGCTCGATTTATTTGGATGTAGGTATAGTCAGATCATATTTAACAATTTATACAGTAGGTACTGTACAAATAATTTTTTATTTAATTGGTACAACCGCCCGCCACCCGCCCGAATTTAATTAAAATATTATTTTTCGTCACGTCATCCGCCCGATCTGCGGTTTATCCGCGGAGTCCGTGGCTGTAACCGCCAACCGAGCATCTCTACTTGCTACAACATACCGTTAAAGCTAGAAAACACTTTTAACAAATAAAAATACAGGTTGTGGCTCACAATCCATAGCTTCATCAGTTGGAGGAGTTTTTAGCCGAATCCAGCACTGAACTGAGAGAGATTCTGTAAGTTATCTTTTGTCAAATGTTAGCTATATCTTTTTTTTAATTCTCTGGAACATAATTAAAATTAAATTGTAAGGACTTCTCTCTTTGTGTCGTGTCCTTTGGAAGCCCTAATACAAAAACAGAACAAGCTTTCTCTGCTATATCATTACAGCGCCTCTAGTCATGCTCCTTCACTGCGCAGGTTGTGTGTGTTGTGTGCGTTGTGTGAGGTGAATGCGCTTAAGCAGAAGCGTTTGTGATCTCACTAGCCCGGATGTATTTTTTAGTAGTCCCCAAATTCATTCGCTGTTGGCTTTGCAAGGCTAACTCTGTAAAAGCTAATGCCTCCCTTCGCATTGAACTTTGAGCATATTACATTCAGAGATGTTGTTTATGTTCACACAGCTACATTACACGTCAACTAAAGTTTAAAATATGATATCGTAGTGGACCACCCCTTTAAAGTATTGTATGTGCTTTACTTGCTGTATAATATACAGTCATTTTCACAATGCAACTTTAAAATACAGTAATATGTAGCATAACTGCACAACAGTAAAATACAGTTCATATTTAGTTAAATACTGTGTCATTTTCAAAAATCGTTAACAGTGTGTATGTATCTGTCAGCAGAACATATGTCTTTCAGAGCAACCTAACAAGGCAAACAGGTTCAGACTATATGTGTTAACTATATTTTACCAGGAATTTTTAAGCGCTCAATATAAAGGATGACTCATGCTTAGGACAAATTGGATTATGCACTTTCCCTGCAGCAGCTCACTGTGTCCTCCACTCTTTTTCCAGATGAGCTTGTATAAAATTATTGCATTCAGATATAAATGGCTTTGCCTTTCTAAAATTGTTTAGAAAAATATATTGATACTTTGTACAAACTGGATATACAATTGAAGGCCTAATTAAATTTTAATTCTTTTTCAAATATTTCCCAAGAGGAGTATTTTCCCAATTCAGAGAATTAATTTTTATATGTATTTTTCAGAGTTTTTTAGAGTATAGTACTGAAAGCTTAGCAACATGCTAAAAGGAGACTTACAGTCTTTGCTCAAAGCCTGTTGAGCAAGTATCTACTTTGCTCAGAATTGTTTTAAATGGATGAAAGCGACACGGTGGCACAGTAGGTAGTCCTCTCGCCTCACAGCAAGAAGGTCACTGGTTCGAGCCTCGGCTGGGTAAGTTGGCATTTCTGTGTGGAGTTTGCATGTCTGCTCCGTGTTCATGTGGGTTTCCTCCGGGTGCTCCGCTTTCCCCCACAAGTCCAAAGACATGCGGTACAGGTGAATTGGGTAAGCTAAAATGGGTAAGCTAAATTGTCCGTAGTGTATGAGTGTGAATGAGAATGTGTAGAATTTTCCCAGTTATGGGTTGCGGCTGGAAGGGCATCCGCTGCGTAAAAACTAATGCTGGATAAGTTGGTGGTTCATTCTGCTGTGGCGACCCCAGATTAATAAAGGGACTAAGCCGACAAGAAAATGAATAAATGAATGAATGAATGAAGGAAAAGTGTTTGGAAAAAACATCTTAATCAATGTTTCAGTGTGCCATGTGTTTTTTATTAAGCTGTGTCCAGTACTCTCTCTCCATCTACTGTATGTTAGATAACATGTTAAAAAATGTTCCCTTAATGTTCCCATTAAGTTTTTTAGATGATGTTAACATTATTTTTTTGGTTGTTAGAACAAAATTCAAAATGTTGTTTTCATAACATTTCAGTTTCACAACGTTTTATAACGTTCAGGAAACCCACGCAACCACAGGGAGAACATGCCAGAAATGTCAACGAACCCAGCCAAGGCTCGAACCAACGACCTTCTTGCTGTGAGGCAAATGTGCTACCCACTACGCCACCGTGGCGCTCAATAATAACATCATTCGAAACATTTTAATGTCATTTCAGTCTCAAGTTATATTCATGTTCTCATGCACGTTTCCTGTTCGCAGTGTCACTGCATTTGCAAAACATCACAAATCAGTCACTTATGAGTTTCGTGATGGTTAGTTTCCTAAGACAGCTGCCTATGTAGGCAATGTGAAGTGTGGCAGTGTGCTGGGTTCTGAATCAGAATTACAGTCAGACGGATGGAGGAATAAAACAGAAATGAGACACAGATGCAGAGAGAGACAGACACCTGATGCCAGCTCTGTGGACCGGTGTGTAGGTAGTGAGCTGACAAGCCTCCAAACCCCTCCAAACTCAGTCAAGGAGGATCAGAAGACCTCTGCTGCATACTGCGCTGATAGATTTCTCATGCTTTTCACACTCAACAGGGAGGCGGGAAGGATGATATAGAGACAGATGGTGTGCGTCTTTGGAGATTACACGAGGCCAAAAGAGCAGTCTATTTATATTACAAGAAACCAATGAGACACCTCATTAGCACTAAAAACATTGGACCGCGAGACACAGTTGCCTATTTAATGAAGACTCAACTTTTTTAATAGCTAAGGGAATTTATCACAGACGTCCAATATGAATGGCTACTTTTTTGTCCCTTTTTTTCAGACAATCATTTTATAATACCAGTCGCAGGGAGAATATTATTTTTTCCTCAACTCAGGGACCGCATAACTGTGCTTTGATAAATGATGACGTACGTTCAGACACAGATGCACAGACACACACAAAAACACAGTGGCTCATTATAAAATCACTGCACGTCTGTGTGTCTCATCTATCACCCCTAAACAGTGCAGACTGATTATGCTCCCTGCTGGTGAACGGCAAGCACTGCATTGAGGTGCAAAGGGAATTGACTGGGCTGATAAATGCTGCGTGAGGTTGTTTACAGGCTAGAACAAAACTTGAAAAATTATGTGGGGGAAATGCTATTGATGTGAAGACCATAAAGAAGCCTTTAAGATTCAGGTGATGGTCACACCTGTGGAATGTGAAAGACAGATTGATAAACAACAACATCTGCTACACAAACCAGTGGCAATTAATCTCCAGTAGAGGGCAATCTAGAAAACAGGAGGTAAACCATCACATCTGCAAGCGTCAGACATGATCTGCTTATGTCTTGCTGAACAGCTTCAAATACATCAATACACCACACCTGCACAGTATATGAAGAGTTTGATTGCAAAACACGATAAACGGCATTTTTTGACATTTGGATTTTATGATTGGAAATCACTGTTCAGATGTACCCTTATCTATGTGTGAATTGCAACTATTAACACAATTTAAGAATGAACATTTTAGGCCTACTACAAAATGTATTTTTTCACAAAACGCGATATCCGCCAGACCAGTTTCTTTGCAAAGTGATGCAGTTATAGAACTGTTATATATAGAACAGATATGCGCGAGCTCAGCATCCCCTGGGAGGAGAGTCGCTGCCGGCGAAGTCCTCTGAGTTTGCTCATTGATTTAACAATAATATCAAAACAAAAAAACATATGTTTTTAAAAAGAGGATTCACTTGGCTAACTAAAAACGTTTGCCATTTAATTGTTTATACTGTAGGCAAGCTGTCAGTCACAGGCTACGTCCGTCTGTCAGTCAAAGAATTAAAGCTTCAGAGTCGAGCTAACCTCATGGATTTTGATGACAGATTGGAGCCGGTCATTCCAGCTGCATAATAATAAAAATTATACTAATTAAATTATAACAACTTTATTATTATTATTATTATTATTATTATTACAGTGAAATAAGTCATTAAATATGACAGGACGAGACGAGCTTGTATCCGCGGACTCGGTGCAACAGAAACTGTGCCATCGCGGCTCCGCCTGCTTTGATCATACAGGTTTGGTTTTCAGCAGCGGTGTGGAGGGAGTCTCCACTCTTTCTGTAACAAGCTACAAGTCGTTTATCTAACTAACTTAATCTTACTTATCTATATTATCTATATTATTAATATTCATATTATTTACTAATCACAATTAGTCCAAAGCTGTTTAAGAATGGTTGAAACAATAAACATCCTGCAGTTAGTTTGCTCTGACAGCTCAGCCAGTTGATATCCGACCTTTTCATTCAGGGACTGGCCTGGATTACTGGCACACGCCATAGTCACATTATGTTTATTATGGCATTATGTTGTTGAATGTTATGAATATTTACAATCTATTGATAAATTATTATTAATTTTCCCATTGATGATCCAAAATATTTCTTCAAATGCCATAATGAAGCCTGCTTAAAGCCATTGGTGCCCCAGCAAAAAAAAAAAAAAAAAAGTTACGTTACAGTATATTATATTGTGTATGTTCTGGCCAAAACTAACTAACTAACTCCGAATCTTATTATTAATAATCAATCTTTGTATATATTGTTCCATATAGTTTTTATTCATTTTAATCAATTTAAGATGTTTGACAATGTTAAGATAAATATGTTGCATTTTGGCATGCTTTTTGACTTATTTATGAAATATTTATGGACATAAAATTCAATAAAAAATATCCTGGATTTGAACAATATGTGTCCCTGGCCTTCCCTGAGCTCAAGTAATAGTTTAACGTACAGAAATTGTGAATAAACTTGACTGTTGATGTCTTCAATAATAATGTCAAATAACCAACATTTATCAAAATGGATATATCTCGTTTTGCAACGAAAGTCTTCATATTTTCATGTGTTTTTTTATCATATTGTTGGGGAGAATATGTGGTTTGTGGAATGGATTTGAATAGATTTGAATGCGACAAATATGCATACATTCGTTCATTCATTTTCTTTTCAGCTTAGTCCCTTTATTAATCTGGGTTAGCCACAGCGGAATGAACCGCCAACTTATCCAGCATATGTTTTATGCAGTGGATGCCCTTCCAGCAGCAACCCATCTCTGGGAAACATCTAGACACATTCATTCACCCTCATACACTACGGACAATTTAGCCTACCCAGTTCACCTATACCACATGTCTTTGGACTTGTGGGGGAAACAGGAGTACCCGAAGGAAACCCACGCAACCACCGGGAGAACATCCAAACTCAACACAGAAATGGCAGCAACCTTCTTGCTTTGAGGCGAACATGCTACCCACTACGCCACCGTGGCCCCCTTCTTCTTCTTCTTCTCCGGAATGAATCGGCTTTTTGGGGGTCTTAACGTGCTCGAAAACTCACGAAACTTTGCACACGCCACAGAATCGGCAAAAATTTACATTTATTATGGGTTTCGGAAGTGGGCGTGGCAAAATGACTCAACAGCGCCACCTAGAAAATTTTGACAGACTAGCCCCCGAGCACCGGAACGATGCGTAGGCCCTATTGGAATTGCTCTGTTTATTAGGGACCGAGCACCGGAACGGTGCGTAGGCCCTATTGGAATTGCTCTGTTTCTTCTTCTTCTTCTTCTTCTTCTTCTTCTTCTTCTCCGGAATGAATCGGCTTTTTGGGGGTCTTAATGTGCTCGAAAACTCACGAAACTTTGCACACGCCCCAGAATCTGCGAAAATGTACGTTTATTATGGGTTTCGGAACCCAACAGGAAGTCAGATATTTTTAACTTTCTCCGGCGAAAAAGTGGCGTTTTTGCCATTTTCAGGCGTTGTATTTTAACGAACTCCTCCTAGGGATTTAATTAGATCAACACCAAAATTGGGGTTTATCATCTAAAGGCCTTGGTGACGCTAAATTGCGACGATCTAGAGTTTTCGTCTTTGGGCGTGGCCGTGGCGGGCTCTCAAACTTTGACCATTCGCCACAAAAGAGGAAGTTGTTATAACTCATGCATACATTATCCAATCAGCCTCAAAACTCACGCGTATGATAACAGTCCTGACCTGAACATGTTTACACGCCAATATCCAGATACAGTTATATTTTTAACTTCCTTCGGCGAAAAAGTGGCTTTTTTGCCATTTCCAGGTGTTGTATTTGAACAAACTTCTCCTAGGGATTTAATCGGATCAACACTAAAACTGGGTTTTATCATCTAAAGGCCTTGGCGACGCTAAATTGCGAAGATCTAGAGTTTTCGTCGATGGGCGTGGGCGTGGCGGTCTCTCAAACTTTGACCATTCGCCACAAAACAGGAAGATGTTTTAACTCAGGCATGCATTGTCCGATCAGCCTCAAAACTCACACGTATGATAACAGTCCTGAACACGTTTACACGCCAATATCCAGATACAGTTATAGCGCCACCTGCTGACGGAAGGAAGTTTGGCTTATAACTCAGCCACACAATGTCCGATCGGCCTGAAACTTCACAGGGTTGATCAAATTCCTCTCCTGAAGACGTCTACACGCCAATATTGAGTCACAGTATAGCGCCACCTGCTGACAGAGGAAAATTTGGCTTATTACTCAGCCGCACAATGTCCGATCAGCCTGAAACTTCACAGGTCTGATGAGATTCCTTTCCTGAAGGCATCAACATGCCAATACTGAGTCACAGTCATAGCGCCACCTGCTGACGGAAAGAAGTTTGGCTTATACCTCAGCTGCACAATCTCTAATCGACCTGAAACTTCACATGGTTGATAAAATTCCTCTCCTGAGGACATCTACATGCCAATATTGAGTTAGTCATAGCGCCACCTACTGACAGAAGGAAGTTTGGCTTTTAACTCAGCCGCACAATGTCCGGTCGGCCTGAAACTTCACAGGGTTGATGAGATTCCTCTCCTGAAGACATCTACATGCCAATACTGAGTAACAGTATAGCGCCTCCTGCTGACAGAAGGAAGTTTGGCTTATAACTCAGCCACACAATGTCCGACCCGCCTGAAACTTCACATGTAAAATTCCTCTCCTGAAGACATCCACGTGCCAGTAAGTAGTCACAGTCATAGGGCCACCTGCTGACAGGAGGAAGTTTGGCATAAATCTGTGGTTTTCTCTGTTTTTTTAGATGTATCAGCTTAAATTAATATTCCGCTGTTCACTGTCGTGGTGGGGCCACCGGGCGGCGGTGAGCCCATGGTGCGAGGTCCCTTTCATCGCTGCTTGCAGCTTTAATGATTTACTTGCTCACACTACATGGTCAGATTGTAATTGCAAATGTTTACACTATACCTGTGAAATATTGTCATCATTTGTATCCCCCTGAACCCAGAAGTGTGTGGATGTTTCAAATAATTTTTTGGATTTCAAGACTTTTATTTCATTATGATGATGTATTTCCAACTAAAATGGTATATTGATTAGGGGGGTGGGGCTTTATTATGTGCTCCTGTAACCCCGCCGATCCTACACTGGTGACTCTCCGCATGGGAGTCAGTTGCTCTAACAAGGAGGCTAGAGGAATAAGGTTAACTTGCACAGCACTTTACTAGCTCTGTTACACTCCCTCTTTCATCTTTCACTCACAGTAAACTATTAGTTGGAGGGGCGTGGCAAGGCATGATTCACCTACAATCAGTCAAACTGACATCATCAGAGAAAAACTAGCTATGTTTCCATCCGCCTATTTTGATGCGCATTTTGGATATGTAAAAAAAACAGTAGATGGAAATTCCAAGATGCGTATAAATTTTGAAAATGCGCATAAAAAGTGTTTGCGCATAACTGAGTAGGATATGCTTTATTCAGTACAACAAGATGCACATAAACTACGATGGAAACAGGGAGAAGATTTCAAAAGTACCTGGGTCTGTATTTTTTAGAAAATTGAGAAAAAATCCTTTTAAAACAGCAAAGCAAATAGCATATAATATTTGGATGCACAGAAAACATGGTTCATCTATTCTTCAATGTGAACTGGAGATAAACAGTTGCCTTATTGTTGTCTGTTTTCTATAAAACATCTGTTTATGCTGCATTTGTTTGGATTACTGCTCACCACAAAACCTTAAAGTTGAATGTAATCCATACGCTGTTGCAGCTACTTGCAGTCTTGTTGCCATGGTTACATTTATGTATTTTTTTGCATGGCACAGTGAAGGCAAAAACACTTTTAGGGCAATCTGTTTGTAGTTCTGGTTTGACTGTGCGATATCCTCATGAGGGATGACCAAAATTTCTGACATGTCAGAAACTCATCCGACCATCCAGTTAGAAGTTGATAGTGGTTAATTGCATCTCGGTTGCCCCTATACACTGCATGAGTGTATGCTCAGCCTATGCATGTGTGTGTGTTTACTGCTAACTTTGTAACGGAATTGTGAGTGACATTGTTGCAGAAAGGCTGAAATAAACTCCACAAATAATACATCAAATAACCACTGGGAAACAGACATGAACGTTGAGAACAGTGGGCAGGGAGAATCAGCTAATTTGCATGTAAAGGGACAGGGTACAAAAACAGCTGCAATTTATTCAGACTCCAAAAATAACATTTTCAGCAGGGTAAAGTAAATGATCTAATGGATATTTTGAGCTGAAACTTTACATATACCTTCTGATATTTCTTTTATCACAACTTACAGTGTGCACTTTAAAAAAAACTGCTATAATCAGTGAAGCTGTGAAATGAATCTGTTATACACCTTGTATCTGCACTTTGTTGTTAAATGATCAGATCTGATTTGATCTGATTTGCCATTGCACTCATAAGTTCAAGAAATGTCTGTGTTCTTAAAGTTCTACAAACAAGAAGTAGATCTGATATTGAAGTGTTTACCATTGTTTTAGGGGGTGTCTTGCCCCTCAAACGACACTCCCCCACCAAGTCAAATTCATTGATTCATTCGTTTTCTTTTCGGCTTAGTCCCTTTATTAATCTGGGGTCGCCACAGTGGAATGAACCGGCAATTTTTTCCAGCATATATTTTATGCAGTGGATGCCCTTCTAGCTGCAACCCATTCACTGGGAAACACCCATTTACTCTCATTCACACTCATACACTTACATGAAGTTTATTTATCAACTAATTTCGAGAGGATCACGTGCAGATGATTGCTTGCAGCTGGTCCCGCATTATTCAATTCATGATTCACCAATCAGATGATTCCTAAGCCACTATAAATACCCTAAGTTCCATATCACAGCCATCTTCATTTTGAAGAATCCCCCCTTCCACCTCTACTCCTCCTCCTTTCCTAGATGGGAGGCACGGTGGCCCAGTAGTTAGCACTGTTGCCTCACAGCAAGAACGTCACTGGTTCTAGTCCTCACTAAGATAGCTGATGTTTCTGTGTGGATTTCTGTGTTAATTGACTAATCCAAATCGGCACCATAGACATGCTCCTAGAAAGTAGTTTTTTCATAGCATAGCATAGTCTTTTCATAGCAATCACTCATCAGTTCATAGCAATCACTGCATCAGTTCATTAGCTACCCGCAGGGGAGTTCTCGAGATCTACCTGAGCTCAAACTCTCCTCTCGCCTTGCAAACAGGAGGGAGCCCCGGGCTTGAGGATCTTATGAGCTCAGGGCTCTCTCCCGTGACAGCATGCCAAACAAGCTTTATAATCAATCATCAGCTAAGTGTGAACTCTTGAATGACAATTTAGCTTACCCCATTCACCTATACTACATTTCTTTGAACTTGTGGGGAAAACCGGAGCACCCAGAGGAAACCCACGCGAACACAGGGAGAACATGCAAACTCCACACAGAAATGCCAACTGATGCAGTTGGGACTCGAACCAGCAACTTTCTTGTTGTGAGGTGACAGCGATACCCACTGCATCACCGTGTAGCTGCAAGGTCAAATTATTTCATTTTATTTTCCATAGTGCCAGATCATCACAGAAATCAAATATAGTTTGTTTTCTTATTAAACAAACAAAATAGCCTTATGTTATTTATCTTATTTTCATGAATGCATGTCATTTATGTCTATATTTTTACACGTCATGGAAATTAATTATTAATACAAACTAGATCTTTAAACATATTTAAAATATGAACATATTCTTATTATAATGCCAAAAATGCTTAAAATAGATCTGCAAAACATTCAACCGACATAATAAATTGGGTTGCAAAAGAAAATATAATCTTAGCTCTCAAAATATCACGCAGCACTAAGAGGAGACATACAAAATATTGGTGTTAAATAGTAGACAACCACAGTTTTACACAGAGATGAAAGTACTGCCCTTCCAATTCTGCTGAAAAGACGTCAATCTTTTTGTGAATCTCAGCTGTCACTGATTCCATGTGGGCCCAAACAAGAGTGTGGATTCATCACAGCAGCCTCAGTAAAGCTCAGATCTTCAGTCAAATCCATCCTACTTATCGCCAGCATCGCTCTTACCTAATCCTCAATTTCAGCACGTTCTCAATAACTCTTTCGTCTCCTGCCCTGTGCGACCCTTTTCCTCTTTCCATTCCAGTTGCCCTTCATCCTTGTGGATTTTCGCTGCCTTTCTAGCTTTGCTCTGTAGCCACTGCTGCAAATAGCAAGCTATATGACGCAAACAGAACAGCCAGCGAGCAGTTGGTGTCTATGTATGTATACAGCACACCCACCTTGACACTTGGCACATGGGTCTTTCTCGTACTCCAGCAGTTCTGGAGCCTGGCTGCGAACGCTGGTGGTCCTCCGCAGCCCTCCATCCTCACGCAGACGAGCTGCCTCTTCTTTGGCATAGGCCCCCAGCTCCTGTGTATAGCGTCCATACATCTGAAAGTGAGACAGGAGTCATTGAAGATTTCAGCTGTGAAGGCAATGAAGGGAAACCAAGCCAAAAAGCGTTTCACTGAAATAATGTGCAACTTAAAAGGCTCTTCAAAAACCCATCAAAGAAAATGGAGCAAGGCTGTCAGAGATTCCTGAGTAACATCCATGAAAATACAAAACGCTGAACTGGATTCTTTACTATATTAATGCTATTTGTGATATTTTAACATGTTAAGTTTTAGTTCATTCTTGAACAAAAAATATTTCATTAACTACTCACCCTTGTGTCGCTCCAAATCCCATAGATTAATGTTTATCTTCTTAGAAAAACAAATGATATTTTATCTCTCATTTTCTATAGACAGCAATGTTCCCGGCTCATTCAAAGTCCAGAAAAGTAATTACAAAACAGACTCAAAACAGTTCCATCAGCACATAGTCATTATAAATGCATGTCCTATACTGACACTGAGGATATTTTTTTGTTTTATGTATGCACATAAGTGTTCATTTCATTTCATAATATTCAGATTGAAATACTGAAGACGCATGAACTGTTTTGACAAAGTTTTTCTGTCTCTTTCTGGGCTTTGAATGAGTCAGGAACATTGCTGTTTAAGAACGACCAGGGAGCTCTCAGATTTCATCCAAAAAATTGTGATTTGTGTCCGGTTGATATATAAGTTTTTGTTTAAATAAAACACACATAATTATAGTCACATATATCTATAATATCCTGACTTTTCATAAATAGGTGTACATTTCTTTCTAAGAATATTATTTAAAATTACAAAACAAAAAAGAGCTATTTCCACCTTAAATAGTAGTCAATAGTCAAAACGTTCATGCATTTCAGTGTCTGCTGCAGTACTTGTCCCCACACTGTAAAACCCAAAGAGTTGTGAGTTGTAACTCAAACCATTTGAGGAAACCGATTGCAACAAATCACTTAAGTTCAAAAACTAATTTATATGAGTACTGTGAACTTACTCCATTTAAGTTAACGTAATGAGATCTTTAATTAACTCATTACCTTCAATACTTTCAAAACTTTTCAAATGAGTAGAATTAACTTTCTGTAAATTTTACAGTTAACTTCACTCATTTCATTAGATAAAGTTGAATGTTGGGTTTTACAGTGCATAACTAAATAAACCTGCCTCTGTTGCCAAGCAACTTCCTTCAAACAAAAATATCTTTCTTTACTTCAGATATTTCTTTCAAAACAGCATATTCTGTGCCGAAAAAAAGCCTTCTCTATTCTGCTTTCATTACAATTCGTTTATCTTACTTAAACTTGATGAGTATTTATAACTTTTTCTTAGTTTTGAGTTTGTAAAAAATTTATCTTTTAAGTAAGGTGAAACATTTTGCCAGTTTAATTTAGACAAAATGTCTCTTTAAAGTTTCACTAACTCAAAATCTTTTAGCCCAGTGATTTTGCGCCTGATGTCATCCAGGTTCACGTACGTGCTCATGCTTCATTGTTTTTCTCAAGATGGCGGATCGGCCTCGCTTCACACTACAGTAAGTGAAATATTTACAAATCCAAGAAATATTAAATTAATGTTTTAAGCAATATAATCACAGTAACAGTTTAATGTAATGTAGAGTTGGTCAGAATGTGTTTACATGTTGCACTACAGAAAACGCATGTGTTGCATTACAAAAAAAGCTCCACTTGTTGCTAACTAACGTTATTGTTTAAAACTTTAGATACCTTAGCATTAGTTGTAATGCGTTAACTCTGCATTCTAACAGAATGTGTTAAAGACTAAAACATTTTAAATCTGCAAATTTAAATTTTTTAAATCTTGGCGCGAGGACGGTTTTCCTCAGCCCGCGCTTAAGTTGTCATGGAGACGCGCGCTCTCACACAATTGATGAATCATGTAATATTGGTTCAGTCATATTGATGATGTCCTAACATTAATATCTTTGAATTATATTTTTAGATTATTATTGCTGAAATGCTGACTGAGGATGCTCTATTGGCCCTGTTGTTTTGTTGTTCTGGAGAATAAATTGGACACCACCCACAGCACACTTCCAGGCCTTACCTGTCTTGTTTGCATTAATGTATGCTCTTCACATATTATATAATAAAAGACTTTGCAAAAACTTTAAATTTGTGCAAATTTTTTGCTTGGCATCGATGACAGAAAATAGAAGGTCTCCTAGCATGCAAACCTTAAAGAATAAATTGACGTAAAGCTTATTTTTTCACCCAATAAAGGCTGTTACTGGGGTAGTAACTTCAAAACATGTATGGACCTTTAATTGGTAAGGGTGCATTTTAATATAAATAGGCAGTTTGCCAAAAATGTAAAATTCTGTCATTTACGCACTCTTCACTTGTTCAAAACCTGTTTTAATTTCTTGCTTTTGTTGAACACAAAAAGTTATTTTGTCAGTGGTTACAGGTTTCCGGCTTTTTTCACAATATTTTTAGTGTTCAAAAAAAGAAAGAAACTCAAACAGCTTTGGAATAAGTGACTATTGGGTGAAAATTCTGTCATTTAGTATTGGCTGAGCTATGAATAAGTTCATATATATATACTTTTAAAAAATCTCTTACTGTCTAATAATTGTTTTTAAAGTTTTAACACATTTCTAATTGCATAAGAAGCAACATCGAAATTACTGTTGGACATTTATTGTTTAAAAATAAATGCCCAAAATGGTACTGTCTGTTTGTTTAAAATTACAGATGTATTTTGATAAATATATGTGGTTTACAGATAAAAATTATGGCTAATTTCATTTGTGAAACTCAAGATGGAGAAGTTATTTTAAAAAATGCTATCAAAATGTATGAGCTGGGTTATTATTTAAAGTCGGGATAAATAAAAAATAAGTTAATTGCTATTAAAACGTATAAGCTGGGTGACTTAAGTATTTAAAGATGGGAGAAATTAAAACAGGCGCCACGGTGGTGTAGTGAGAAGCACGTTCGCCTCACAGCAAGAAGGTCGCTGGTTCGAGCCTCGACTGGATCAGTTGGCATTTCTGTGTGGAGTTTGCATGTTCTCCCTGTGGTTGCGTGGGTTTCCTCCGGGTGCTCCGGTTTCCCCCACAAGTCCAAAGATATGATAGAGATGGTAGAGATGAATTGGGTAAGCTAAATTGTCCATAGTGTCCATAGTGTATGTGTGTGAATGAGAATGTATGGATGTTTCCCATAGATGGGTTGCCGCTGTGGCGACCCCGGTTTAATAAAGGGACTAAGCCGACAAGAAAATGAATGAATGAATGAGAAATTAAAAGAATTAAGTTAATTTCTATTAAAATGTATGAGCTGGGTGACTTAAGTATTTAAAGTTGGGAAAAATTAAAACAATTAAGTTAATTTCTATTAAAATATATGAGCTGGGTAACTTGGGTATTTTAAGTCAGTAGAAGTATCTTGCATGAGTGCAACAAACTCAAAACTTGATGTTTCTGTTGACTTAAAATAGAACATTTTATAACTTAAAAAATTTGAAGTAACTGATTACCTCAATTTTTTTGAGTTTAGCCAACTTGTTCGGGATTACAGTGTATATATTTATTGGCTGTATTACAAAAAATATCATATTTTTACAGTAATGACTTAATTAAAAATGATGACAGACATTCAAAGCTTAATTTCAATGTCTCAATAGAAGCTTTGAATGTAAATATGACCTGACAATATGACGTCTTATATAAGAATGGTCAGTATAAGCGCAATGATTATTCTATTAGTTATAGAATGCCGGTAGTACTAGTATTAATGGGAGAGGACATTAATGTTTACGGTTAAATGACTCACCGTTTCATTTGTAAAATCTAAGTTAATGGCAAGACATTTTAATGCCAAACAAATTTAATACTACTGACAATACACTGGAAATATACCAGACAACTGCCATAAATCATGTTTGAAAAGGCTCTTTTAAAAATACTCATTTTTCAGAACCAGAAGTTGTAACTTACTGGAATACTGCATGTACAATTTCAGAATGAACTGATGTGAAAAGTCTACTCTGGGCCAATAAACATTCCAATGCTACAGTACATTCACTTCACACTGTTTCTTGAAATAAAAGCTTTTTATTTCTTTGTCCAGATAAGTTTAGGTAATGTTTGTTAATCAAACAAAACTCACATAATCTTTCTTAGTGCCAAGTGTGGAAAAATATATGCTCACAATTATAATTCTTATGATTAGCTGCTGTGAGTTTAACTGCAAGCACCGCATTCAACTGTGTTTTGCCAACCATCAAGTCGGATTTCAGTACAACAGCAGTAGTCTTTCATTACAAAGAGGGTCTCACAAGCTGCACCACATACTGCAACATATCTCTCGACCTTATGAAAAACGCTTTCCATAACAGTTTGATAATAGTTAGCGCATCAGCCTTCAGAAACATTTTTCTCAGGTAGTTGAGTATTGAGGATTGTCTCGGGAAAAAAAAAAATTAAAACTTAAAAAAAAAAAATAAATCAACCATCAACAAAAAGACTGACCTTTAAGTTTACAAATAAAATATAATTTCTGGTTAATGCTGTCACAGAATTGACTAATATTTTAGAATGGATGAGTAAATGGTGCTTTTCCTGAAAAAATACAGCATATTGTTGCTTGTGAAAACAGCACTTTTTAAAAAAATTTTCTAGTAATTTTATGGCTAATTACTTGTATTATTGTGTGAAATGGGCTATCTGAGTCTTATGAAGTGAAACATTTGGTCTTTGAAAAGAACTAAACATTATTTGCCTTTAACATTATAGCACATAAACTGCATTGCATTCATAGCAGTTTGGAGTGGAAGCTTTCTGTCATATAATGATGTGCATGTGGGTACAAATTCTTATGTTGTTTTGTTCATCAAACTGGTGCTTAGTTGTGCTTATCCTGAATGTTGCAACTTATATAAAAAACTAAAATTACTTCTATGTGCAAATGCAATAAGGATCTTTTGCCAACTGGGGATTAGATGTAATAATGTTTTATTGATCACTTCACTTTGTAAGACATCCATGTACTGTACCTCTAGGAGCCAAGGGCATTAATTATGTTTTGCCTGTATGTATATTCTCAAAGTGCCAATAGCCCTTGGCTTTTATTTAATGCATCACCAAAACAATTCCAAGAAACACATCAAAAACATAAAAAATGCTAATCGATTTGAAGTCAGTTATCATTATATCAAATCAACATCAATTTGATATCTAACATTGATGTCAAAGACAATTGTTCTGACATTAAGCTAGTTTTTAAAACTTTAATAAAAGTGGATCAATGTGTAATGTCAAGGTTTTGACATAAAATCGATTAGTATTTTTGACGTGTTTTTTGATGTTGTTTTGTAAATGGTAGGGGTGTGCACCTACGGTGGTTGCATGGTTTGGTTCGATGTCATCAATTAGGTTCAATTTGAAACCACAATGCATTGACAATGCTGTATCCTGAATTTAAAGTTTTGCTTCACATGTGTACAATTTTGGGGCGACATGGTGGCACAGTGGGTAGCGCTGTCGTCTCACAGCAAGAAGGTCGCTGATTCGAGCCCTGCATGGGTCAGTATGCATGTTCTCATTGTGTTTGTGTGAATTTCTGCCGGGTGCTCCAGTTTCCCCCACAAAGTCCAAAGACATGTGCTAAAGGTGAATTTGGTAAGCTAATCCGTATGGATCAAACCGTTTGACATGTCCATATATGTGTGTTTGTCCTGGTCCTTCAGGTTGGGGGTTGAGCGTTAAGCTAACAACCCACCTCATAAAAAATTTGAAGTTACGAAACACTAACATGGTGTGGCTAAATATCAAATTCAATATATATATGGCCCATGGAATAAAAAAGGAAGTCAGTATGTGTACAATTTTGTCATTAAATACAAGCAGTCAGAAATATAACTGAACCTGCTTAAAGAAAAAAACTGTTTCTCCAATGTATCAAACATCATAAACGTGATATTAACATGTTTAGCATTGTGTTCTGCTGCTCTGCAAGTGGCAAAGATGGAGCGTTTCACAGTGTGCCCTATGACATACAGGATTTTAGATTCTACCGTACCTTCAGAATCAGTAAAAGACTATCCTCGCAAACTCAAACAATAGCAAACAGTGAACTCAGTGACCAGATGTGGAATTTTAAATAGAGCATTTTTAATTATTTGCACATGGGTCTTGCACTTTAAGCACCCACATTTAGCGTTACTAGACCATAGAAACACCCCTATGATTGTCGATTCTCTCTCATTCCTTTAGGAAAAGTCCACCTGAGATGTGATTAGAGCTCTTGTCTGTACACGTCTTACAAGACCCCTACAGTTATGAATTGTTTATGTTGTTGTCTCATGCGCATGTTCTTCAATCTTTTATGGAGGTCCTACAACTCTATAAAATAATTGTATAAAATTCTATAATTCCTGAAACAGTGTTGTTAGCAGGGTCTTTTGCAAAGAAATTCGCAAGTTTTTAAAACCTACAGTTTACTTTTCTTTAAGGTCTGTGTGGAAAGATCCTACACAGCCCTGTCTGCTATTTTATATGAACCTTGACGCAGTTTCTCTTTAAAAGTGCATTTGCCCTGATGGTGTAATGTTTTCTTAGAACTGCATAGAGATGCACCCACATAAACCCAGGTGTGTTTATTTTGAAACCCTGTACCTCATACCTCGGATGCACATACAGATTTCAATCAATGTAAAATCTCTGTTTGACTCCTTTGGCTTCATCAGTTCATTTACCAGTTAAAGCAAGGCACTGAATGCCTATTCATTCAATTATTTTTATTTCTATTATTATAATAAGATTTTTGTCATTATTTTGTATATAAAGGAGAGATTAAACCCTTTCAAAGTCTCTTTTGTGGGACAAAGGGTTGGCGTAGGGGTATAAAATAGAAATGGCTTTGGGCTGAAATTTTCCAGATAGACTTTGCTTTAATTCTTTCTGTATGTTACACTGTTATGACAGTAAGGGGCAACGATTCACACATTGTTCTGAGTGAGTCACTGAATCATACACTCAGCAGGTTTGCTCAAATTCACAGAGCATTTGTCAATATAAAGTATCTAATATTAGATGAAAATGAAACACAAAATTGCTTGGTGGATGTGTGCGGTACGTTTCTAACAAAATAATATAACAACTGATTTTTTTTATAAAATATAAAGTGTATTTATGTGTGGTTCAGGCAATATGTCCATATACAGTGAAAAGAAATATAGACAATAAAATGTAATATGATAAAAAAAAACCTGTGTCACGATCAGAGGAAGGAGAGGGAGACAGATGTAGCAGACAGTATATTACTGTAACATCGTTGATATAGGTATTAGGTAAGGCAAAGGCAGTCTTTGGTAAAGGGGATCCAGACAGGCTAGTAATAACAGTCACTTCCCTGAATGGAGGCTGAAGACGAAGAGTAGATGCAGAGCAGATGCGGAGCAGTAGCAGAGCACAGGAGGGTATCTAGGAGAGGTATCAGGAAGGCTTGGGTGATCGTGTCCATGTGTGATACTCGACGGTGAGTGTGCGGATGAAGGGAGCTTAAATAACAGAGTCCAGAGTGGTAACAGGTGTGAATCAGTAATCGGGGGATTGTGCACGGCTGGAGGACGGTCTAGGTGAATTGGAAGGTGAGTGCTGGGCTGGGGACGTGACAGTACCCCCCCCCCCCCCCCACTTCCAAGGGTGCCTCCTGGCGGGGGACGGCCACGACTTCGAGGAGCAGGTTGGTTGGGATGACGTTGATGAAAGTCGTCTAGGAGAGTGGGGTCCAAGATGTCATTACGGGGAACCCACGACCTCTCCTCTGGGCCGAAGCCCTCCCAATGGATCAGGAATTGGAGTTGGCCGTTCCGCCGTCGAGAGCCAATCATTTCTTGCACCTCATAGATGTTGTCCCCGAGGACGTCGGGTGGCTCTGGAGGGGGAGGCGTCTGGGGGTCTGTAGGGGAAGAAGAGACTGGGTTAGTATAAGGTTTAAGGAGTGAGACATGAAATGAAGGAGATAACCGGTAGTGTTGGGGTAGGTTCAGACGGTAGGTGACAGCATTGATACGGGAGTGAATGGTGAACGGCCCTATGTAGCGGGGACTCAGCTTTTTGCAGGGCAGTCGGAGGCGGATGTTCCAAGTGGACAGCCAGACCTTGTCCCCAGGATGGTATACGGGAGCAGGAAGACGGTGACGGTCGGCTTGGTCCGTGTGCCTCCGGACTGCCCGTTGAAGATGGACATGGGCTGAGTCCCACACCCTCTCGCTCTCCTGGAACCAGTGATCCACCGCGGGCACTTCTGAGGTCTCCCCGGACCAGGGGAATAGAGAAGGCTGGTACCCCAGGAAACACTGGAACGGGGTGAGCCCGGTGAAGGATTGACGGAGAGAGTTCTGGGCATATTCTGCCCACGGCAGATATTGGGACCAGGTATTCTGGTGGTGAGAGCAGTACGTCCGGAGATACTGAGCGATCTCTTGGATCTTGCGCTCGGTCTGGCCGTTGTTTTCGGGATGGTAACCAGAAGAAAGACTGATAGTAGTACCCATTAGACGGAAGAAGGCCTGCCAGACCCTGGAGATAAATTGGGGTCAGATACTATGTCTTCAGGGATTCTAAAGTTTCTAAACACATGCTGGAAGAGAGCTTCAGCGGTAATCCTTTGAGGGGAATCGGTTTACACTCCTTGGAGAAGCGGTCGACCACCACCAGGATGGTTGTATAGCCTCCAGATGGTGGGAGGTCTGTGGCGAAATCGACCCCCAGGAATGGGCAATGGCATAAGCTTCCCTTCAGGCAGGTGACGTGGAGTGGTGGTGACGGCACAGACCGAGCATCCCCGGACGTATTGGGAAACATCGGAGGCCATGTTGGGCCACCAGTACCTGGTACGAATGAGCGAGAGGGTCCACCTGCTGCCCGGATGTCCTGAGCCGAGGGACGTGTGCGCATCCTCCAGGAGCCAAGTACGGAGACTGGTGGGTACATAGATGAGATGAGGAGGTCGTTCTGGGGGACTTGGTTCTTCCTGGGTGGCGGCCCAGATCTCCTCATCCAGTCTCCATAGGATGGGAGCCAAGAACACCGTGGAGGGAAGAATAGGTTCAGGAGTGTCAGAGGAGGGATCTGATGAGTATAATCGGGAGAGTGCGTCGGCTTTGATATTCTTGTGGCCGGGTTGGCATGTGATATGGAAGTTGAATCGGTTGAAAAAGAGAGACCAGCGGGCTTGACGGGCGTTGAGACGATGGGCATTACGGAGGTATTGTAGATTCTTGTGGTCGGTTAACACGGTGACCGGTGTCTTGGCTCCCTCGAGCCAGTGCCGCCACTCCTCAAAGGCAAGCTTGATTGCAAGAAGCTCGCGGTCCCCAATCCCATAATTTTGCTCGGCTGGGCTTAACTTCCTGGAGAAGTACGCACAAGGATGGAGAACAGGGGATTCACCAGACCATTGCGATAGTACGGCACCCACTCCTACATCCGCTGCATTGACTTCAACCAAGAAGGATCGGGTAGGATCAGGATGTCGTAAGATCGGGGCTGTAGTGAATTTCTGCTTTAGGAGAGCAAAGGCTTGACGGGCACTGGGATCCCAGATAAGATCCTTCGCTCCTCCCTTGAGTAATGAAGTTAGCGGGGCTGCTAGTAGGCTGTAGTCCCTGATGAACCTCCGGTAGAAGTTTGCGAATCCCAGGAACCTCTGGAGTTCTTTTACGGTCCGAGGTTCCGGCTACTTGGCCACGGCCTCAACCTTCCCGGTCTCCATTTGGACCCCCTCAGCGGAGATCACGTATCCGAGAAAGGAGACGGTGGAACTCGCACTTCTCCGCTTTGAGGTACAGGTGATGCCTACGGAGTCGCTGAAGTACCTGAGTAACGTGGCTTTGATGGTTGGCCAAATTACTAGAATAGATGAGGATATCATTGATATAGACTATGACGAACTTATGAAGGAGATCTCAGTAGATCTCGTTCATAAAGCTCTGGAATATGGAGCGACTGTTAGCTAGGCCATAGGGCATCACCTGATACTCGTAGTGGCCTGTGGGCGTGATGAAGGCGGTTTTCCACTCGTCCCCAGCCCGGATACGGATCAGATTGTATGCGCTGCGGAGGTCCAACTTAGTGAAGATCCGGGCGGTTCTCAGTTCCTCTAGGGCCGTGGGCACAAGTGGCAAGGGATAGGCGAACTTCACCGTGGCTTCATTCAGGGTCCTATAATCAATACAAGGCCTCAACCCCCCGTCCTTCTTGGCGACAAAGAAGAAGCTGGATGCAGCAGGAGAAGTGGAGGGTCTCATAAACCCCTGCTGGAGGGCCTCCTGGATGTAGTTCTCCATCGCCTCGTACTCAGGACCGGAGAGTGGAGGTAACTTGGCGTTGGGCAGCAGGTCTATGCTACAATCACAGGGCCGGTGCGAGGGTAGCTGTGAAGCACGGGTTTTGCTGAAGACGTCTAGGAAAGGGTGATAGGGTTCAGGAGTGGTAGATGACAGGGTGTCTGGAGGAAGTGGAACGGTGGTGGCGTGCACAGGTAAGTAAGGGTTCTTCTGCTTTCTGGTCTTGGGGTTCGATGGAAGGCGAATATGGTCAGTACATTCGGGTCCCCAGGACTGTACCTCTCCTGTGCTCCAGTTGATGACAGGATGGTGTTGGATAAGCCACGGACGGCCAAGCACCACGTCCACGTTGGCATTAGGAAGAACGAGCAGCATGAGTTTCTCCTGATGGTGTGGGGGAATGATAAGTGTCACCTCCTTCGTCCTCCGGGTGATACGGCCATCGTCCAATAGTGAGTCCTGTATGTTAGTCACTTCAAAGGTGGTCTCACTGTAGACGGAGGGAAGGCGGTGCTTGGCAAGGAAAGTGGATGAAATGAAGTTTCCGGCAGCCCCCGAGTCCACCAGCACATGTACGGGGAGAATACGGGAGTGTATGATTAACTGGGCAGACAGATGAGGCATATGTGAAACAACTGGCGTGAGACAGAATGCACTCACCATTGGACGAGGAGGGCGGGTCGGGCAGGCAGCGATCTGGTGGTTGGCTTCTCCACAGTAAAGGCATAGCCGGCGCTGGATGTGGCGCTGTCGTTCGGACACGATGAGGTGTCGGGTGTCAGTGAGCATGGGCTCGTCGTGGCTCATCGGTGGAGAAGGTGGTGGCTGAACAGAGGGAGGTCGGGATTCAGAAGCGGGAACGCTACAGGCTAACAGATGTTGTGACACGGAGATGGTCTTTTTGATAAAGGTCTCGAGCTGAGCATTATCATCGTAAATCACCATATGCTTTCTCAAATCGGGATGTAAACCTCTTCTGTAAGCAGCGAGGAGCGCCACCTGGTTCCAGCCACTACTTGCTGCTAGGGTCCTAAACCTTAGGGTGTACTCGTGGATGGATGAAGTGTTTTGACGGAGATTGATGAGTTTATCATGGACGGACATGGGGGTGAGAGTTGCTCCGAACACCTCCCGGAAGTGAGTTGTAAACGCGGTGAAGGATGAGAGAACTGGGCTTTGAGAGGCCCACAGGGAATCGGCCCATTGCAGCGCTTTACCAGTCAGCAGTGAGATGTACGAGATTTTGGACGCTTCGTTCGGGAACCGTGGGGAATTCGCCTCTATATACAGCGTACATTGAAGCACGAAGCCACTGCAAGTACTGGGTTCGCCGCCATAGCATAGCGGATGTGCTAGCGGCGTGTTGACAATCGTGGGAAAGGTCGGCGCTGGGCCAGATGGTGTTTTCAGCAGACCAGAAGAAGTCATGGTGACTAGTTCGGCGAATAGATCGGATTTTCCAGTGACAGTCTCCATAAACAAGGTAAGTGGCTACTTTACTGGTTTGTTGAGCTGGAGTGTGGCTTACTTCCGGGTAGCTTGTGTCCGTTCACTTCAAGTTTGTTCGGTCGAGTATCCTGTCACGATCAGAGGAAGAAGAGGGAGACAGATGTAGCAAACAGTATATTTATTACTGTAACATCGTTGATGTAGGTATTAGGTAAGGCAAAGGCAGTCTTTGGTAAAGGGGATTCAGACAGGCTAGTAATAACAGTCACTTCCCTGAATGGAGGCTGAAGACGAAGAGTAGATGCAGAGCAGATGCGGAGCAGTAGCAGAGCACAGAAGGGTATCTAGGAGAGGTATCAGGAAGGCTTGGGTGATCGTGTCCATGTGTGATACTCGACGGTGAGTGTGCAGATAAAGGGAGCTTAAATAACAGATTCCAGAGTGGTAACAGGTGTGAATCAGTAATAGGGGGATTGTGCACGGCTGGAGGACGGTCTAGGTGAATTGGAAGGTGAGGGCTGGGGACGTGACACCCTGTCGCTTGGTGAATATCAGTTATAGCAGTCTAGTCTAAAGAAATCTAAAGAAAAGAAATCATTAATTCAATAATGATTCGTATTTACAGTTGTGAATAATTCAGTCAAACATGCAAAATCAGCACGATCGCAATACAGTAATATTAATTAAATATAAACAATTATGAAACTTATTATGTCAATTATTATTTTTTGGATTGTTCATTCCGCTTTGAGTCCAGGCTGGGCCAGGATGCATTTCTGTATAGAGATTGCATGTTCGTCCCGTATTCACATGGGTTTTCTTGGGGTGCTCCGGTTTCCCCCACAATCCAAAGAAATGTGCTATAGGTCAATTGGATAAACTAAATTGGCCATAGTGCATGTGAGTAAGTGTGTATGGGTTTTTCCCTGTACTGGGCTGTGTTTAGAAGGACATTCGCTGCATAAAACATATGCTGGAACAGTTGGTGGTTCATTTTGCTGTGCCAACCTCTGAAACAGACTAAGCTGAAGGAACATGAATGAATGAATGAATGAATGAATGAATGAATAAATGAACGAATGAACGATTTAATGAATGTTCATTCTGCTGTGGTGACCTCTGATAAAGCAGGGAATAAGCCGAAGGAAGGTTAGTGAGAGTTCTTAAAATTATTAGTAATAGTTATTAAAATAACTAACTGTAATAAACTAACTGTTAAAAAATTGTTATATATATATAAAAAAAGAGTTCTCTCCATTAAACAACACTTGAGAAATATATTTAAAAATCATTAATTTCACAGCAGTGCTAATGAATTATGCATCATATTTAACAACAATAGAGACAAGAAATTCAGCAGCAGATCTGAGAAGAACTGGCTGATGTAAGGCTGCGAATGCCCGCTGATATCTGAAGGTCACATTTCCCAATATGCTAAAGAAAATGTCTAAATGCACATTCTCACCTGGAAAACACCACTGTAAATTTCGCAAGGTTTTTTTTTTTTTGCATGTTTTCACCTTCACCATTGGATGTTGATTCTAAACGAATTTTGGGAAACATGACCATTGCAAGTTTGCATAAGTCTTCATCAGATGCATCCTCAATAAAAGGATGGAGCAAGAAAACATCCATGTAATTGAATTATGCTTGGCAAGATGTGATCTTCTTCTTCATTTCCTTCGACTTCCTTTCAGAGGTTGCCACAGCGGAATGATCCACCAAATATTCCAGAATATGTTTTACACATCGGATGCCCTTCCAATGTTTCCCAGTGCTGCAACCCAGCACTGGGAAACATCCATAGACGCTCATTCTCACACACACACACAAACACACGCACACACACGCACACACACACACACACACACACACACACACTCACTCATTATTCTATGGCCACTAATAATGGCAACTGGTCCAGCCGGGACTTGAACCAGCGACCTTTTTATTGTGAGGTGACAGTGCTACAGGTACCTTTAAAAGTACTAGGGCAATGGCAAAAGATGTTTACCAAGAGCACAAAAACGCAAGTAACAGCAAGAACGCATATTGTGAAACAGCCACTTAACAAAGCAATTGAGTTAAAAGAGGAATCATTTACTTAACCGATTTGTTTAAAACCGGTGATTCATTCACCAACAAACACCACTTCTACTGGTGTTACTCAGAGATGCTCAACACAAAATTGGCTTGTGTGTGATATTGCTAATTATAGGTCAACTTATGGCCAATGACGTAATTCGCAGGGCTTCAGAGATGAGTAATTTGTGCCCTCCTTTAAAAACGTGAAGAACACAGTCTTTTAATCTGTTTTGATTTTCAAATACCTTCAAACGTTTCCATTAAAATTGGACGATGCTGTGATTCATCTGGATGCTGGTTGATTTGGCTCAAAGAAAATCATTACTTTGTAACAAAGGCCAGTGGAAAAGTGTGTTTTAGTGCGTGATGCTTTTATTTGCAATGTTTTGTGCTGATTAATTAGAACAAATGATTAGGTTCTATGCCTTAAAAAGGAACATGTCAAAAAGGTCCAATGTAAACACATCTTCAGTTTTGCTTGAATTTTATCCCAGTTTTGAAGAAAAAGAAGAAAAATAAGAATAAGAGATGAAATGTATAGATTTATTTAAGCATAGAATGTGTACTTCTATTCTCTTGGGGTTTTACACTTTAAAGCCACTAGTGTAAAACCCCAAAAAAACAAAAACAAAGAGTTGGTTGGCTCTGTTTCACAGAGATAAAGGAGAACAAAACAACATCAGAATTTAAATGACTTCCACATTTTGCTGCATTGAGTTGTAACATAAAATAATATAAAAACATGAGTGTTTGCCTTAGTATATCAAATAGCTTTAAACTTCATCATAATTTGCTCGGCGAATAATATTGCATAAAAGTTCAGTTCCAAAACATCTCATGAGTCTAAAGCAAACAGCAAAACTTTCCCAGCACCCTGTTGGCAAACAATATTTCATTACTCAATTATTTAGTAACAGATTATTGCACACTGACCTATGAAATCATAAAGCAAAGTGAAATCTATACTGCCCCATACAAGTTCTTGAGGAGAATGTCTTTTAAAAAGAGCTGTGAAACTGTGAAACAAATTCTTACTCAATGTGCAAAAAAAAACGCTCTTCTTACTTAGAATTACCACATTAAAACAAGACAATATTTTTTGCTAGTCCACAAAATGCCTGTGAACTTTTTGCTATTTGCACTAGAAAGAAGACAAGAAATCTAAATAGAAAAAGCAGTTTTTGCAGTCTTGTTTTATGTTGCTAAATTTCCAAAAGATATACAAATCAGATTTATCAACCTGCATGGAGTGCGTTTCCCAAACAACGACATCACTCATGGCTAAACTTACATAAAACAATGCATCATTTGGGAAAAGAATGATGTAGTGACAAGTGTTTCCCAACACCGTAGTTTCTTTGCCGCAGATCTATCATTTGATCCACGTTAGTTATAACGTAAAACAACCAAAATGACAATCTAAATGGGGCAGAAAAAAATAATAATATAGGGCCAAAATATTATACATAATAATATTACAAATATTATTGAGAAGATTCCATATTCTATTTTATAACATAAAACCACCCAGCTACGTACTCTAATCTCATATATAAATCTTATAAATTGTTAATGGTTGCAATTTACAGTAGGCTATTTATAAAGAAAAGTAATAATAATAATAATAATAAAATAAATAAAATAATAATAAGAAGAATAATAATATTAATAATAATAATAATAATAATAATAATAATTATTATTATTATTATTATTATTATTATTATTATTATTATTATTAT
>CAIGQQ010035826.1:14829540-14854517 GCA_903798035.1 Danio albolineatus
ATATATCCAAAAATTCATTAGTGTTTTTGTCAGGTTAGGATGTTTCTGTAATACCACCTTACTATCTGTAGTTAAGATAACGCACTTAGGAAATGCTGTTCTTCAAGAGCTTTTGTCCTGAATGTACTGTGAATGGAGAATCCAAACATTAGACATCTAAAATAATATATTTATATTTTTTCATTTATAAAATAGAAATAGTGATTTTTAAGAATTTTTTCATCAGTGAAATTCAGACTTTTCATGCATTTTTTTTAAGATTCACTCCTCTATTTTATAACCCAAACCAATATTACTTTGTATTACAAACTACATTTTTATTTTACACCCAAAACTGTGTATCCTCAAGCTGAATTCATATTGAACTGTATCATCCTGACACGACTTTGTCCTCTGACTTGAAAAAAAATCTCATGTGTGGTGACGTAAGGGGGTATTTTGAGCCCTTCCCACCCATCGTAACCCTGTCCTCTGCCTTTCCCTATTCCTTTCTTCTCCCATCCCTCGTTCGTACAGTCAGCTGCTCCCACACAGGCACATGCCCACGGCGCTAAAGATGGAGAGACAGGGATATTGGCAGGTCCGCTGTGTAGCGCCACAATCCCTCTCTCTCCTACTCCCTCCTCCTGTTTCTCCCTCTCTCTCTGTTCTATAAACACACGGTGCTCTGATCTGAGGAGCTCAGCCGCCAGCGGCACATTGAGATGAGCATCACGATTCCAGCAGACTCTCTCTTCGCTCGCCTGAGCAGGTGCAGTTCGTAGAGAAAGCAAAGCAGCCCGCCACGGATTGATCCACACCCTCCTCTTCCTCCTCTGCTCTTTGACGCAACCTTTGCGCTCCTTTGTCACTCATTCTGAGCATCTTCCCACCTGAAGCCCTCAGCCGACACGCAACACCTAATCGCACCAAGTCATCGTCTTCATCAGCCTGGCAACCGTTGCTCCTGGACAGCTTGACATATTAGTCTGGCCCAATTAAACTCTAAAACCATTTACTAACAGAATGACATTTAACCTTAGCAACACAAGCTGTCACATTCTATGGCCTGCTGCAGCCAATCAAATCACTCCGCTGAAATGCAATGCTCCTATTACAGGTGAGCTCTCCAAGAAATTGGGAAAAGGGTTTTATGACAAGCTGCAAAAAACAAGCTTTACCCAACAGATGCTGCCTCATCACATCACGCTCAAGCCCACCAACACTTCAGAGCACATTCAATCGATACAATAAGCCTCTAGTTTAAGTGTTCCCCTTCAGTATCCTAGCGGTCAAACAGACCTGCGGCATATTGACCAGAAAGGGCACTGCGGATGCCACACACCGATGCCCGTTACTGTGTGGTTACTGGAAAAAGCGCTCACATTTATCTTTTCACACAGCTGCTACTAGAAGTCAGGTTTGACTCGGCACCAAACTTGTCAGCACCAAAACAAGACCCAAACTTTGTGGGACTAAGACCAAGACCAAGGTACTGTCTGCCAAAATAATGTCAAAACCAAGAACAGACCAGCACTACTTAAAAATTCATCTGAAAGAGCCATTTTCTCCAAGACTAGAAAATAACTTGGAAAAAAACAGTATATTTGGTATTTGGTAACACTTAGACAGTAGACTGTCTGCTTAATAACTGCTGATACTGCTCCTTCAACAGACATTTAACTGACAATAAGAAACTTTGCAAGTACATGTCAACTTGCACTAACCCTGACCCCAACCCTAACCCTAACCTTACAGTCTGCTTATAATCTGAACTTAGTTGGCATGTAGATGCAATGTAACTTAAATTCAACAAACGGACCATCAAAAAAAAGTGTGACCAAGTATTTTACATCACAAATAAAACTGTTTTAATACTGTTATGAGATTACTGTGGGGCGCCACGGTGGTGTGGTGAGTAGCACATTCGCCTCACAGCAGGAAGGTCGCTGGTTCGAGCCCCGGCTGGTTCAGTTGGCATTTCTGTGTGGAGTTTGCATGTTCTCCCCGTGGTTGCGTGGGTTTCCTCCGGGTGCTCAGACATGTGCTATAGGTGAATTGGGTAGGCTATTCACCGTAGTGTATGAGTGTGAATGAGAATGTGTGGATGTTTGTGGAGGGTTGCAGCTGGAAGGGCATCTGCTGCGTAAAACAAATGCTGGATAAGTTGGCGGTTCATTCCGCTGTGGTGACCCCGGATTAATAAGGGGACTAAGCTGACAAGAAAATGAATGAATGATTGAACGAGATTACTGTTTTACATTGTTCCCTATACTGAATTAAACAACCAAGTCATTTTTACAGTGTATTCCGCCTTATGTTATCATATGTTGAAATCTTATAACAATAAAAATCTGAAATCTTATAACAATAACTGGGGTGCACCTTTTTCAAAGGGTAAAGGTTACCTATGAGGAGTATATTTGTACAAAAAAAATTAGAGGTTCACTTTGGTACTTTAAGTACTACTATGTACCTTTTAGGTGCCGGTATGGACCTTTTAAAATACAGAAGTGTACCTTCGGAAAAAGTACTGCCTAAGTGACAACTCTCATGCCTTTTTTTCCTGAGAGTGTATAAAACTATATTTTTGGAAAAATATGTTGAAATTTATAGCCATTTGTATTCATTTAAGTGACATTTTGACACAGTACTAATGTTTTTAAAAAAATAAAAGATTTATTGTATTATGAAGTAATTATTTTACATTCAATGAAAGGTTAAATCTTGCAATACTGTACATCATTAGCTTAGTAATATCCCTGACTTAGTACAAATGTAGTTGATTCTGAATAAATTACCAAAGCTTGAGATTGATTGATCTTGAGTACTTCAGGAATTTATGTAACCATGATACTAACGGAGATATTTATAGTTTGTTAGTAGTTATTTTTTACAGTTTTATTGTACTGATGTACAGCATTTGGAAGCAACAATAATAATAATTTAAAAAATGCCTTTTTCAGATCAGATGCACATTGTTTAGGTAACTATAAAATTTCTTTAATTCAACACCTGCAAACTATCTGCAAACTACCTGCAAACGTCTTCTGGAAATGTTGAAGAATTTGTTTCTAGTAAATTGAGTGTCTCTACTGTAAAGTAATTCTCTGCACCCATCGGCCATTGCAGATTATGGTCATTACTTAAAAAGTCAACCTGAAGGCTTTATTTTAACATTTACAGTTTACATGTGAGAGGGTTTTTTATAATTTGATTAAACAAATAAATAAAGTGACCAGCTGAAAGAGATTCTATTAACTGAATGTCTGCAACTACAGAAAGAACCACAGAGAAGCACAAAATAATTATTCTAAAAAGTTTTTTTCCCTTTTTTTAACATTGGGGTTGTCTATTTGAGCACACAATGCATCTATTGAGCAACAAAATTAAACAGTTTAAATGTGTTACAAGTCTCAATGTTTTTCAAATCTAGACATCTGTGAGGGAAAGCAGCTTACTTTTTCTTGCTGCAAGGTGAGATTCAAATGGGGCGGAATGAGAAAAGAAGTTCAAACAAAGTTGCATAAGAACAGAGAGACTGAAAATCTGTGTAAGCAGCATTTTTTAACAGTATGCTAGTAATGCTAATTAATTAGTTTATTAGTCAAAGAAGACGAATAAGTAACACCATGACCTTCTGTTCATGGCCGTCTGGAAATACAGAAAAAGGCATTATGTTAATGTGTCACATTTGTCCAACACAAGCTCACTGGAAAAATGTGCCCAGTGCTACATTTTTGAGAATCGAGAAATATGCACTCACAGGCAGGGTGCAAATTATACACTAACGATCAGGAGGTCAACTTTTTCTGTAATTTGTGTAATACATGCTTCAGTGAATCAAATTAAATGACATCTATTGTATTATTAAAAATATCTGTATTTTCAGTGTTTTGTGTGATATTTTGTGTATGCAGACCTACAATCCTGTGATTAGAAAAGATTCCTGTAGGTCAAAATATACAAACTATGCATCTAATTTAACTTTACTTTTAAAGTTATATATTTCTAGACTTTCTCTGCATTTCCACCTGCAGCACTGAGACTGATCATGATCATGTGTTGAAGGCTTCACATCCTGTTCTTCAAGACTGAGATTTTATTCCATCTCATTTCTTAAGCAAAGATGTTGATGTTGAATTGAACACTTTACTTCCATTATATATTACTGGTCTACAGTATGTATCTAGTGCTTTGCTCCAACTCATTATCTGCATTAAATGGTTTTTACAGTGATTTAAAGAAAGCATCTTCAAGACAGGACTTTCTGTATGAAATTTGTACAAAATACTAAAATGAAAGAGAAACAAATATTTGTACAGGAGCTGAGGTGAATGAGGTGGCAGAGAATCTGACTTAAACTTGCTCAGAGAAACACTGTTGCTGTTAATCATTGTTTACTTTACTAATATTTATGGAATATGCCTATTGAAAGAAGGTTAGGGAAGAAATGTTATACCTTCATGTAAAAGTATTTTGTAGTATTTTCGAAATACAGTATTTTATTTTCATACATGTTGTGGCTGCTGTATTTTGTAGTTTATTTTGATACACGTAAAATTGAGGCATTTGATATTTTATTTAAAAATACACTTCAAAGTTTTTTGCCCATCCCTGACAATAATACAAGTTATTGCCAGAATAATACAACACTGATGATTGCTGATTATTAATATAAGAAAGATTCAAATAAAGCATATTTGCCACAGTACATGTATCTGTATGGGCAGAAATGTTCCCTTGGGGTGAAGCATTCATAACCTTTCTTCAAAATCTTCAATCAATCATAGACCCAAATATATAGCATGGCGTCACCATTTTAACCTACACTGAATGTTATAATGTGCTCCTGAGAGGAGGTTTGACTCTCCAGTGGTTAAACGTTGACCTCACACAGGCATAGACTGTCAGAATACCCATATACAGCCATTCATCCAGCTGATGCGTCACGATGTCCACTTTTGTGACTTTGCTGGCTTTTACAGGTCGTTAGGTTATAAAACGTTATAAAAACAGTGGACGTGGTCTGCTCTGTAATGCCGAGATTGTCATCTAGGGATCACTTGTTAAATTCAGATCAAGAGTTGCGCGCACGTGGATTTGCCGACAAACTGAAATTTGTCTCACAATCCAAACGAGCGCCACCTGATCCACACATGCGCAAATGATGATTCACATACACAAAAGAGAGCATATGTATTCACAAATACAACTCTGTTTTTACAAATGCTGCACAATTATTTTAAATCGGACTTTTTCAGACTCAAGTGTAGTAATGCAGGATTGTATAATTCTCAAATTGGTCGGTAGATGTGTACACATTGCATATGAACGTTGTGGCTTTTCCGTGTAAAGTTGTTTGTATTTGACTCTTGAAAAGCTTCAAAACCGCGAAAAGAATGTCTCAAAATTCAAACGAACCCAGCAGTGTAGATTCAAACAAAAAAGTAAATTCACACACTCGCATCACCTGATCCGCAAATGCGAAACTTACTTTTCGCGCACGTAAATTAAGATGTGTGAATGCAAAAAATAATATTTGTTTTCACGAATATGTTTTTGTTTGCGCAAATCTTTAATTCACAGACTCAGGTGGAAAGCTATTCGTGTGTGGATGTAAAACTGCATATACAACATTAATAGAGCACGTGGATGACAGAACATGCGTTTGCAAATAACATTGATACTAAATTCATCCCATACACGTCACTCATCACAATCAGTTCCAACCAATGCAGGCACCGACGCAGACGTTCACCCACCGTTCACCGTTAACCCACCCACTCTGCCCCTGACTTCATCCTCAGCAGACGTAGCTGGATCTAAAAGCTTCCAAACCAAGCTACGGATGGGGCCTCCACCAAAGAAATCCTATGTTTTGTGATACTCTTGTCAAATAATACTCATCAATAAATGTAATTCAGTATCATAATTATCTCCCAGGTCTTTCTGGTAGAAATGATATTCCAAGATCAACATAGATGATAATCCAAGGTCGCATCCTACACTGCAAATTCACACCCACCAAAAACCTTATGATAAGCAGATTTGTGGTTAGTGAACTTTACAAGTTTGCCTTGCTTGATAAAACAATGAAGATTTGATTCATTTATATAGTCAAGTGATTCCAATACAATTTGATTTCAATACAATGTGGTTTTCGGTAATGAAAACACAGACAGTGCATGAAATTTGGCAACAACTGATGACAACCTGCATCTACTGTATCACAAAAGCATAGACGCCACCCCTGCAGTAGATCATCTTAGCAGAAGCCCTCTGTAATGGCACAAATTTAAATGGCGGATAATTACCTATGTTATCCAAACATTTAATTAGCCTTATATTACATTTCAAATTATAAAGAAATCGGGCGCCACGGTGGCGTAGTGAGTAGCACGTTCGCCTCACAGCAAGAAGGTCGCTGGTTCGATCCCCGGCTAGGCCAGTTGGCATTTCTGTGTGGAGTTTGCATGTTCTCCCCGTGGTTGCGTGGGTTTCCTCCGGGTGCTCCGGTTTCCCCCACAGTCCAAAGACATGCGGTACAGGTGAATTGGGTAAGCTAAATTGTCCATAGTGTATGTGTGTGAATGACAATGTATGGATGTGTTTCCCAGAGATGGGTTGTGGCTGGAAGGGCATCCGCTGCGTAAAACAAATGCTGGATAAGTTGGCGGTTCAGTCCGCTGTGGCGACCCCAGATTAATAAAGGGACTAAGCCGAAAAGAAAATGAATGAATGAATGAATTATAAAGAAATCTAGTAATGTTAATATTTAGCCAGCACCTAAACTCATTTTCTAAAATATCTTTATTAGGACTGTAAAGCTTTCCCAGTAAACCATATATTCGGTGAAGAATTTTATATGGTAACTTCATTGACTCTTTTAAGCCACAATAAACCTTGAAAACAAAAATGACATCACACAGTTTATTTATATATGAGGTCGGAACTAATAATGACAGTAATACATTTTCAAGCTAATGATATTAAACACCAACATCAATACAAAAACACAAAGAAGACTATATGCTAATCCAAAACACACAGGCAGACTGGCTGCAGGAAGGTTCCAGGTGGATACAAGTGGCCTGTGGCAAAGATCTCTCTTAAGGGTTTTGGAGTGTAAATGGAACCTTTTACCACTTCTGCCTCGAAGCCTTTAGTCATCGGTCTGAGAGCATCAAGTGGCCAGTCCTGCGTCGCTGAGGCAGGTGCAGTGTGCAGCACTCCACTGCAGGTTAAATAGAATTCGATAGTCACCGCAATTAAAGATGCCGGTTTATTGGAGGATTTTGTTTTTCTGTTCTTCGGGACTGTTGTTTGTCAGAATGTGCAACATGACCCCAACGACATCTTGCTGGATGCACACAGCAGACTGTGTGACATCTTTAGTCACAATTGACAGCCGTGACAAGGCGCTCAAATCACATTCTGACATCCTCATTGGCACACAAATTAAAGTGGGCTCAAAGAAAACTTTTTTCAAGGTATATGGAATCTGTGGCTAAGCTAAAGAAAATGTCAATCTTCACAGCACTCTAAAGATGATGTTCACAGTATGAAAATAACTTGAAGACTACAAGGCATTTGTGTTCATTTGTAACTGAATGTCTCTGTATTCTCTCTCTGGTTCTTTCGGTCTCTATTTAGACACACAAACACACTGATCTTGTCATCAACTGCTGTGCTGTGATGCAACCCATTCTTCATTAGACAGGTCTTACGAAAGCTTGTACACCAGAGTGATGTGGCCAATATAGTTTGACATTATACTGTCATTACCTTTTGATATTTTGACTGCTCAGTAAGAGATGATTAATCCCTAAAGCATTTAAATGACTTTTATTCCGTACACCACATTAAGATCACCAATTCTGCATTACACTTTATTTGTTTTTACAATCTGTGAATTTTTACAGACCGTAAAAACAGCAAAATCTGCTGTACAAGCAAACATGAGAAGCAATTAATAACCACATGAACAAATACTGTACCTTTACTGTAAGCTGTACCTAGACATACATGTACGCTACAACATACTGTACCATAAATAACATTTGTGTAGTTTTCCAGTAAAAAAGTAAAGCAAACTTTGGAGATTAATACATGTGCTTTTTCAATGAAGCCTGCAGATGTGACTTGCAAAGTGACTTGCAGTGCATTCAACATAAGCACAGCACATCTTGCCAGTATGTGTGTGTGTTCCTTGGGAATTGAACCAATGACCTTGGTGTTGTTAGCAATATGCTTTAACAGTTGAGCTGCAAAAACATACTTCACAAAATAATCTAAACAACTGTTGATGGCATATAATGGTATATTTATTGTTCTTGCTTGCGTTGACAGTGACAAAAGAAAACCCACCCATTTGTAGGTATTATTTTACTAAAATTCTAAACTTTGTTCTTATTTTCTTGACTTTCTTGACCCAATAGCGTTGAATTTCTTTTTACAATAAAATTTTAAAAGGGCATGTTGAAGAAAGATGTCACTTGAATGAACAATAAGTAGTATATCTTCGATTTAATTTTTTTTTTTGTAATCCTAGGTTTTTATGTAATCCTTGTTTGAAAAACCTGAAATGCTGTACACTTTAAGAAGTCATACATCAATCTACTCCATAATCCAAATGTTGTATTTTTATTACTTGCAGCAAAGTGCTGGAGTCTAACCCCGGAAAAAGCTAAATGAATGGCCAGAATATCACAAGGCTAACACATATATTTAAAAAAGTCATCTGGTATTGAATTTCTCTTGCTTTGATACAACATAAACTCTAAAAAAAGGTTCCTTGAGGTTCTATATAGAACCCTGGGGTTCTATACTTGGCCAGTAGAACCTTTTACCCAAAAAATGGTTCTATTTAGAACTCTTTGAGTGCAAAGAACCTTTTTGATTTAAAATGGTTCTATAATTTATGATTTATAACATAATTATATAGTAAAGATTATAAATAATAATAAGCTATAACACAGAGAGACAAAGTTTTTGAGTCAAAACTTAATAAAAATGACTGTTATGGTCAAAAACCTAATCAATGTATGATGGGATTTTTGTTTCATGCAGGTTTGAACATTACAATATAACAATTTTTTTATATGTACTTAATATTAATTTTTTTTGACGAATTATCTAGTGAAATAAATTTAATAACCAGTTTATTTAGACTGTGAGGTGTGTTGTTATGGTTTGATAATTTATTTTAAACTAATAATCATGAAAAAGCCCTCTGGTGTCGCCATTCATTGGTGGACTGGTGGTGAAGAGCCTCGAGAGCGACGGTTAATTTCTGAAAAGGAGAAGTCCGCTGTTTCAGCTTCATCGTTCAGGTACGTTATTACTCTATTACAATTATAAACTATTTTGTATTACGAGGTAATGTTTCTATTTGATAGAAAATCCCTTGTGTTATATGGTGATACAGACTGAATTTGGGGGTAATGTTAATATGGATATTACTGTGCTTGTAAGTTACTGGTGAACTCGATCGTCTGCCTTCGGTTCAGAAATCTGTGTTAAGCTGACTTTGCTCTGCTTTTTGTTCGAAATAAGTTACGATTTCGCTTTATTTGTTTGTCAATATTAATTAAAATACTAATAACAATAAAACAACTGCGTTATTTGAAGGCAAGCTTCGAGAGGGAGCGTGAAGCGCGTGCACGCTCTTTTAACGGTAACTTGATATGAGCCGATTTCCGCTTGCGTGCAGTTTTTAGCTCCAACCTTGAGCAAACACGTACTTCTAGCTTGTTCGTGTGTGAGTTTAGCAGAGTTTAACTCTCGCTAAACTCTGTAAAGTAGTGTACACTGCCCACTGTTGACACATTCCGGCTAGTCTGCATTAAAACCGCAAGGTACCAGCGGAGCGCTCGTGCCCGCGTGCCCGAGTTTATGCAGGCACTAAAGTGATGATGATCGCTAATGGTATTATTGAAACCTTTTAAAGCCAAAACATATTTTAATAATCCATAGATGAAAGGTCAGGTGTTATTTATGAAGGACATACAAACATGCAGGCTAAATGTATTGTGAAATATTGAAGCTTGTCAAGTATAGGCTACATATATGTATATATTGTGCTAAATAAGTTTAAAATTCATATTTTAATGTATATCTTACTTTTCTTCAAACAGCCTGAAAACTGAACTGCATCATAAATCTTGTGCTCGGTATGTATCATTGCTTTTAATTCTAAACAAACTGTAGTAAGTATAATGAAATGAATATTATAAAAGACTTTAACATTGTATTGTAACCTTGGTCTGCAGGACACAAGTAGCTTTGAAGAGGAAGGATCCCAGTTTAAAGAAGGACATGCGTTACATCCATAATTGTGACACAATTATCATCAACAAGCACACGTGGTAAATATTGTATTTTATAACATGCATATGTCAGATTTGTTGGGTACTGAAATAATATATTTATCACAAAAATGTTCTATCACTTATTGCTGCTGTTTTAATACAGTGAGAATATTAAGGTCCTTGCTTATTAAAAAGTCCTGCAAAGAAAAAATATGTTTTGAAGGAAAGTGTAATTTTGCCTACAGGATACCTTGTAGCAATGTCTGCAAAACAAATTTAAAAATGAAAGGATTTCAGTGGTGAACTCATCAATCATCTCGCAAATGAAACAAAATAATGGGATGAAAAGGAAGTGAACTGTACTCTGAGGAACTTAACACAAGGCAAGTTCAGTTCAATACATTTTATGTCAAAGGTAGATTAATTCTGTGATATAAATTCATATTTACACACTCTAAAATGCTGTCTTCCTACCTCAGATCGTGATGGACCTGGAATGCGACACCAGATACTCATAAGTCAAGAACCGAATGAAACAGATTATGGAGGGGTTTGCAGAACTAATGGACAGTTTCTTCTTCTTGTAGTGCCACAGCTTGTGAGTAAACACTGTTACATTGTGTGCCAAATAGCTTTGAGTTTATGATGACTTTAATGAACTTGTATTGCTGAAAATGTGTCATTTGGAAACTTACACATGAAATAAACAAAATGTTTTTTTTGCATTTAGGATGCTGCATAGAAAACTTGGTGAAGAACACAGAAACATCTTTAAAAGAAATGGCCCAAAAAAGGGAAGGAAAAAAGGAAGTGCTCCATAACAGTCTCATTGGACCAGCAGAGGAAAACGCAGGAGGTAACTACACCCTATACTACATACTATTTGCCCCAAACACACACACACTTTAATTGTATTAATTATAACTGTAATTCTATTTGATGACTTACGTTAATTGGTTAAAAGTACTCAACATTAAAATATTGTTTTACAGAAATCCAAAGGTCCTACGCCAACCAGGATTCAACAGCTCTCCTGATTCCACCTAGGCTTGAAGTTTCAGCATTACAACGTACAGTACAATGCTCACTCGCTATCCTTCAACTTCCTCATTTATCAGAGGCACCACAGTGGAATGAATCACCAATTAATCTGCCCTTTCCAGCCACAACCCAGCACTTGGAAACACCCATATAATCTCTCTTACATCTACACACATTCACTCACTATGGCCAATTCACCTATACCATACACATGCTTTTGGACTGTGGGGTCAACAGAAGGACAGTTGGAGAACTTGCAAGCTCCACATAGAAATGCCAACTGGCCCAGTCGGGACTCGAACCAGTGACCTGCTTGCTGTGAGGTGACAGTTCTAACCAGTGAGCCACTGTGCCACCCATGGACAAAACTATTTACGTTATAAAAGAGGCTGACAGACAAACATGCTACAGGTTGTGGAATGGCTGTTCACAGTTTGTCTAATCATTTTGCAATGTTTTTGCAATGTTTTTCATTAAAAAGTATGCATAAAAATGGATGTTGCCATGACCAATACATACATGTACCATCAACTTTTTGAAATTGTTGTGTTATTTAATCGATGTTTTAATTGATTGTGTATTGTTTCTATTTGCATTGTGATGTATTTTTCTTCATTTTAGAGATGTGTGAAAGTTAAGAACTGTATTTGCTCAAACAGTAAAAAGCTTATAAAAGTGAAATCATTACAATTACATTGTTGAATGTCATTAAACTGTTAAGATCTGCCATCCAATGCAAAGTATGCAGAGGTGCAATTTTAAATATTATTAAAAAAATATTTTGTATAATGGATTGAATAAATTTAAACAATTTGAATTGTCTGGATTGGTTTTATTTTTTTATTCATCAATAAGTAACAACATTTCAATAATAAATAAAAAGAACCCTTAAATGGTTCTAAATAGAACCATCTAACTTGAATTCAAAGAACCATTTGGGGTTCTATTTAATGAACCCTTAAAATGGTTCTATATAGAACCTTTTTGGGGTTCCATATATGAAGCGCTTGATAGAACCATTTTTGGTTCTATATAGAACCGTTTGTTTTAAGAGTGTACAGTACAAGGTGAAAATGTTCAGTTTACTTCAACATAATCAATGGCATAGTTTACCACCATATGGTTTAAATTATCCTGTCTCTAGGCTCAGTTTCTCCCTCACTGAGGGCATGTTGAGTTTATAATTATTAATATATTATATATTATTAAATGCAGTTTATTTTAGATCCAATATAATATGTGGTGCATCCTAGTGAAAAAGCATCTGCCTTTACTCACCATGCATGATTAGGTTAAATCTACAATAAATCAACTGCTATAGAATACACAAGATATGTCTTCAATGTTTTGAATGAAGTAAATTGTAACGGCTGCCCTACGTTTAAAAGAACCAATATCTACTTTTAATTGAACCAACCACACTTGAAAACATATGTTCCTTGGTTTTGCATTTTGTATGAAATGAATGTGAGGTATCTTATGAATTCCCGCCACATGAATCACAAGACAGCAACCACTTGGTTGGTAAAGGGAATTTAGGAGACTGTTGTTACATTTTATTGGTGATTCCAATTTAAAATGTAATTTTATACTTGGCAAACAATTTTGGGGAATATGTTGTTTCCCCATTCAAAGAGAATGTCTGTGAGGCATTTCAAAGATAGTCACTAAGCGACTTGCATTAAAGCGACTTTGACTACATCCATACATTAGAGGTGATCTATATATTTCAATAATTTTTTTCAGTCATGAACGGTAGTGTTAATGCAGCTCAACTGATTTTAGTCTGATGTGATAACAAGATAGAAACTTCTCTCAAGATCTTTTTCACTAACCCACCTCAGCTCTTTTAAATCTAATTTTGCAGACAGTCTTGTTGAGTATGTTTACATGGACACCAATAATCTGATTTTAATACGATTAAAACAATGCTCTACCATGTAAACATGAATACCTTAATCCGACTTATGTCATAATCAAATTAATCAAATTAAACAAAAATCTAATTGAGATGTGGTGTATGCCGATTTTAGTTGCATTATTGAAGTGCAGTACAGTCAAGTAAACACCTTAATCAAACTATTACCGTTGTGTAGGATTTCGATGCATTTTGCTACAGAATAGTCTATGCACACATGGCTCTTTGATACTACTCTGCACCTACCAGGTCAGTGAAGGACCACAGACACCTGCATCACAAAGTGCGAGGGTTTTTTTTCTTCTATACAGCATGTTAAATTCTATTAAAAAAAAACAAGACTTTGCCAGCAGCTCATACTCGCATCCAATATCTTGTTTGTCATGGGGCATGCATGAAATGTTCCTGAATGAAAGTGAAAGTGCCAAACTGCAGTGATAGTCGACAAATTAAAAATGAAACACCCAAAATTACATGAAACTCCAAAGGAAATGTGGATAGTGTGGTGATGCAGTGACATGAATCAATCTATGTGCTAAACCTGTAAAACAAGATCATAAAAAGAACATTCAAAAAGCAACTCATGTGAACACCTAATCATATTATTGTCATTGTAATTCAGATTAAGGCAAATAATTTGATTACTGATGTCCATGTAAACATAGTCACTGATATGTTTTTTGTGCAAATTCCTTTCCCCTACTCACTGCATGTCACATATCTACAAGCATGCTTATCAAGATATTGCAAAAGTTTTACCTCAACCATGTCAGACCTTCTTCAATATACATATTGAAAAAAGTAAGCCAATGGGTGTATTAGATTAGCATTTAACAGAGCCAGAAGATGCACAAAAATAACCTCTGTCAGCAAGCCACCACATTTCCCCAAAACATTCCTTCAGAGAGGAAAAAAAAACCTAAAGAATTACAGAACTGATCCTATTACACTAATGACTCCTCTGCAATCCACTGCACCTGGTGTGGGCCAGTTTGACATTGAGCCAGAACGAAGAATATTAAAGAAATGTGCAATATCTTTACTTGAGGTGTTGTATTAAATTACAGCAGTTCGGGGCCAACTAGCGTTTCAGATGCTTGAATGGGGATCATGCGACTAAAAGCTGATGTAAGATTAAACTGCCTTCTTTAATCCATTTTGCAATCAGAAAGGTATGGCCGTCATTAGAGCTGTTGCCTTGCCTGCTTAAGGTAATTCATCGCTTCATTTGTGGAAAAAGAATCATAAATGGGCTAGTCAAATCATCTTGAAGAGTGATCAATGGCTTATCCGTGTAGCATATTAGTCATCTAGGAGCGTATGAACACTGCTGATCAATATGCGTGCATGCATGACCAAACTGCAGGCAGTCCCACAAGCTGTTAAAGACTTCCATGCCCAATCTCTTTGGTTAGTGGGTAATGTGTGAGGTCATTGCCATCTTCCTGCTTTAGTAACTGAATCGTAAAGATCCTCTAGCAGCGCTAAAAGCATAATCACATGTCTGCGATAGCGCGCACCATGCTGGATATGTGTGTGAAGGCTGCTGATATGTGTCACACTGTAGGACTTGTATCCTCTGCTCATCTATAGTCTTTGATCTCATCGGTGGCTGAAATCCTGCTCCCCTTGATGAAGGACACTGGCTAAGCTGTCTAAAATATGTGCTCTTGCATATTCTCACTTTTGAAGCGCACCCTGAAAGGTCAAAAACAGAAGTCATTGCAAGTCAGGCTCATTGGAAATATGTGACTCAACCTACCTTTTTGCTAAACGTAAAATAAGTTGCTCTTAATTTTTATTACACGTTTTAATGACAAATCCACTAGAGGGTGCTGTGTATACATCCATAAGAAGGCGGGGCTTGTCTGATCACCAAGAGTGGTGGTGCTCAACCACCGGGCCGCATTTAAAAAAATATTTTTGAAAAATGACAGTATTCTCTTGCTTACATCTCAGTCACTTGAGCACCCAAATTTAACCCACAAGCAACAAAATGAGTAAGTGTCTTTTTGTGAAGGGGAAAAAGCCCAGTGTAGGACCCATGAACTGCCAAAGAATAAATCTGCAACTAGGGGTGGGCGATATGGAAAAAATATCATATCACGATTTTTTCTGGGGAAATCACGATTCACTATTTTATCCCGATACTTTTTCAAGTTGATTTTTAAAGACTATTTTGCAAATTACAAAGGTACAATACAATACAATGTCCCAATATAAAAATATACTCTTACCATGCATTAATTTTAGTCTTAGTCCCTTTATTAATCCGGGGTTGCCACAGCAGAATGAACCGCCAACTTGTCCAGCATTTGTTTTACGCAGCGGATGCCCTTTCAGCCGCAACCCATCTCTGGGAAACATCCATGCATTCTCATTCACACACATACACTACGGACAACTTAGCTTACCCAATTCACCTGTACCGCATATCTTTGGACTGTGGGGAAAACCGGAGCACCCAGAGGAAACCCACGCGAGCACAGGGAGAAAATGCAAACTCCACACAGAAATGCCAACTGACCCAGCCGGGACTTGAACCAGCAACCTTCTTGCTGTGAGGCGACAGCACTACCTACTGCGCCACCATGTCGCCCTTCTTATCATGTATGCTTAAGAATATTTTAATCAAGTGAAGATTTAATGCAAGTGCTATTCTGCAAAGAAAGAACATTCAACACGACTTGCAATTACCATCAAAATAAACATTTAACAAATCTAACAAATCTTAGTTCAAATCAGATAGCTTATTAGACAGAGATCCTCAGCAACACCTTCAAAAATGTAAATGGCTTTTTTTTTCAAAGTTAACAAAACTGGTAGTGTTTTGAATTTAATAAATGCATAATAGTCACGATAACCATGAAACCATGATTACCATATAATCATGACTATACTTCAGACTATATAATCATACAACCAAAATCTATAACCCTTGCATCCCTACTTGTTATGCAGTTCAAAACATATGAATGTGTTTGGAGAAGAAGCCTATTTGAGCAATACACTGCTTTTGTTGTGCTTTGAAATACAACATTTGAATGTGTTTGTAAAAAAAGCCACATTGTACAATGCAGTGATGTTATGTCGTTTCAATTTAAACATATTAACATTTTAATGTTGAAAAAGCCAACGTGGGCGTCTTAAGGAGAAAAAACAGCATATGGGTTCTTATATTGCTGTTGTGCATATGAGCATGCGGGTCTCTTGCACCCAGATTTTCTGTTTGTGCACACAACTTCTTGCGCTATGATAATAAATGCTACTGAATATTAAACGCTACTGAAGTGTGATTTAGTGCGTTTATGCAACGTGTGTGTCTCCAACATTTATAAGATTTGCTAGGAATATTTACGAATGTCTCCAATAGACCTACAGAGCGGCATTATTGCGTCCTGAAGTAAAGTGAAGTGGCTATAAACTCCAGAAAGTCATTGTATGCAGAACCATAGACGTTTATTTATAAAGAATATTTATGGAAACTGTTCACCTAAACTGAAAGCTACGCCTGTATGCTGGCCTCGCGCATCGCAGCCCTGTCAGCCAGTCTGTCCGTCAGCATGTAACCTTAAAGGGTTGAACAAATGACGCACAGCACTACTACGGTTATAATTCACTTACACTTTAATACGTTTTGATGCAATTATAACCCGCTATTAAAAAAACAACAACGACAGACGACTGAATGTTTTGAATGAGAAGAAATAATAAAGCCGTGGCGGGGTGAAATTTGGTGTGGCGCCCCATCATGCAAGAATGAATGAAGCGGAAGCACAGCACAATATGCTGCATGGCGATACAACGATTTTTCTGAAAAAGTGGATCGTTTCTATCATCCACGATCAAATTTCTATCGTCCACAATCAAATATCGTATTATCGCACAGCCCTATCTGCAACCCATTTGTCAACAAATCAGGTGAATCCACCATATCTGTGCAATAAGATCAACTGCTGGAGATCGCAAATGGCGATGGCCTTTTTGGGGCCGTTTGCATATCGCGTAATTTTCGTGCAAAAAAAAAGATGTGTATCTGACACATATAATAAAATGTAGACGTTTTTCCAGTTTCACAAAAATGTAGACAGCGCCCTCTAGAGGATCTGAAACGTGCAACGAAAAGTACCCAGAGCAACTTATTTTTCGTTTTACAAAAATGTAAGCTGAGTCACATATTTCCAATTATCCTGTGCTGCAATGAAAAGTGAATGTGTGTATATTTGAAGAGTTCAGATGCAAAAGCTGATAAACGCCCGTAGTACATATTTAACAAATCATTTTGCTTCAAATCATCTAAATCCAAGTGTCAGCCTATTATGAAATAACAGTTTGTTTGCAAAAGCCTCTAAACACCACTTGCCTTTGACAGCAAAAGCTGTTGTCCCGAGAACCAATCAGAAGAATTGAATCATACGTTTTCAATGTAATGGCGTGCTGATGTGCCGCTTCAGATTTAGGTTTTAAAAGATGGAGTTCAATGCACTGCATTAGCTTGTCTGACTGTCACTGAATGGCAAATGAAAATGCCCCCTACCTCAAAAAGAAAACACACTGCATACACAATGTAGTGCAGTGACGCTACTTTGAATGAGTCCCGTTTACTATACACTAAATGGTAACTCTGTTGCAACCTAATTATATGAGCCTGATAGAAAATGTTCATTTACAAAAAAAGAGGTCTGATGGATTTAGAGGGTTTTGCATCTGAACTCTTCTTTTTAAAATATTACCTCCAAATAGTTAAAAGAAGTCACCCAGATGTAAATCAATCAAGATTTTCCTGAACCCATATATTTCTCAATACTTAATAAAACAAGCTGCCAACACGACATATTTGCAGAAGAGGGAATCAATATATATTAGTATATCAAACTTAGGCACCACAGTGGCGTAGTGGATAGCACAATCGCCTCACAGCAAGAAAGTCACTGGTTCGAGCCTCGGCATTTCTGTGTGGGGTTTGCATGCTCTCTCCGTGGTCATGTGGGTTTCCTCCGCGTGCTCCGGTTTCCCTCACAAGTCTAAAGACAAGTGGTATAGGTGAATTGGGTAAGCTAAATTGTCCGTAGTGTGTGTGAATTAGTGTGTATTGATGTTTCCCTGAGATGGGTTGCAGCTGGAAGGGCATCCGCTGTGTAAAACATATGCTGGATAAGATGGCAACCCCTGATTAATAGGGACTAAGCTGGAAAGAAAATGAATGAATGAATGAATGAATATTAAAATTAACTCAAATGTATGTGTGTTATGTCCATTTGGCAAATCATCAATCACTTTCTTGCAATGTTAAACAATCTCATTTTGTGTTCCACTGAAGAAAACAAGTAATGAGGAATGACATGAGGGTGGGTAATCAATGACAAAATGCGTTTGTCATCACTTGCCATTTTTGTATGCACTATTGCTTTAATTGCTACTTCTCGTAGAGTCCTGACTAACATCTTCTCTGACTCAACCAGCTTCACCAGCATACTCAATCCCGATTTTACTCAACCCATTTTCAGCATGCAGATCCATTAATTTATCCATCCTCTATAGTAAACAGCCACTCGTATCTGATTTTCTATGGAAATCTCATGCACCTGCCGCCAATCTGACACCTGTCTGTAATCACTACATAGGTCTTATCCAGTTCTCATACGGGAACCCCTGCCAGAGCTGTGGCATTTCAGCTAGAGATGTTGGATGGATTTTTGATGGATTGAAAGCTGCCAATGATCAGACAGAGTGATAGCAGAGGCTCTCCACCAGTCCATGCAGTTGGGGCACAGTGACACAGAGGAGTGATGTGTGCTAAAGCTAGGAGAAATGTGTCCCCAGGCGTACTATTTTTGCTGAGAGATTGAGGAAAACACATCTGACCTGCTCTCTTGAGGAAGCAGAAATGCCAGTTTCATGGTTCTTTCCTTTCTTTTAAACAATACTGTGAAATCTTTCAAAGGTCCTGCAGTGCAAATGAAGTTTTGAGAGAAACAGATTCTCTGCACAGAGTGAAAAAATGGCAAATAGTGTGGGTATGTGCGAACAAAAACCACAAGGCACTGTACAAAAGGCCACTAAAGACCAGATTGACACTTGTGATGCCTTTACCTGCAGGACCATTTAAAAGGGCCTTTGAGAAGATAATATCATCAGCAAAATGAGTTTCAGTGCAAGCACAAATCAATGAGCAAGGCCAGATTTCTTAAAATGGACTGCCACATTGGGCATTTATACTCAGATAATGTGAGTCACAATAGCATAAGCATGGCAAAATCCCTGGAGAAAAACAATAAAGCTGCAATTAAATAGAGATCGAGCTTGTGCATATTTTGAAAGAAATACAAACATGGCATAGAGAAGCACACATCACAGACTAATCCTCCTTTGGCTAAATTTGTCCAGACAGACTTGTGTCTGGCAGCGCAGCAAAGCATGTCGTAAGGACAGTAAATGATAAAGACATCAATTTAGAGATAGGCCCAAGCCCTGGTCAAAGGCAAAGGTGTTGAGCGAGAGAATAAAACCGTGTGTCTCCAGCCACCATTTTGTATAGTGCTGTATTGATCCTCTCGCCGATAATAAGGAAAGCAGGGCCAGAAAAAATGTCCCAGTTTCATTCATCACACACACATAGATGCTGTGGAACACATCGTCTGGCCCTGCAGGGAGAAAGGCTGCTCAGAAATAGCCTGAACTCAAAAAGACAAGATACTAATGCAACACATGGATCTGAGTGCGGCCACTTCACGCCTACCTTCATTATGCAAACACATTTGTCATAACAGTGCAAAAAACTTGCTCATGTAGATGGATGTCAGTGGGAGGGGTGTAGCAGGGGATTTTGGCACAGGACGAGGAGACTGTACCCCGTTCCGTCCGTTTGAACATGCCCTTCTTTGGTTCTGCTCCTTTTCTGAATATTCCTGTCATGTGCTCCAGGGTACAGCTGTCAATCACCATGTGACAGAAATGGGGGAAAACTGGTGCATGAGTCAATTAATATTCAGAGTGGATCTACATTTAGTCCACAAGTGCAAGAGTAGGAGTAGGAGGGGCACTGGAAGGATGAAGCAGGGATGGAGGGGGACATACTGATGATGTCCTTAAATTTCAAATGTGGAAACTCATAATGCAAATGATGCCGTTATTATGCTTCTAATGTTATTCAGTTGTTATATCAACAGACAATGACTTAATTAACTGGAAGCAGATATAGTTGTAACAAATGCCAAGCTCTACACATTTTACACTCCTTAGGCATATCATGTTCTCCTCATTTTACTTGTGCATTATAGTTTACTTAAGCAATTAAATCATGATTGAGTTTATAATTTAAATAAATTCACCACAGCTATACACTGATTCAGTCCTACCTTAAGCACATCTGCAAATAAAACGAAAAATGGTCATGCGACACAAACGAATCACGTTAACCAGCAATACTCACCAGAGTTTGCTGGTACTGAAGCACGCGCTGGGGCGCTCGATCTCGCGCCATAACCTTGAATACAGCGAGAATTAATTTTTAAACGCGATACTATATTCCCAGACTCCACAAGATCACCTCCGCATCACCGGGACGGAATTCAACAAGCAGCATGAACTGAGTAACAGGTCCTTCTCTGCAGAAAACAGCCCAGCAGCTCATCCAGCTGTCGAATGAACTCTTCCCGCACGCGCGCGCTGTAATGTATTCCATAACGCGCTGACAACCCGCTTTGTGTGGGTAGACAGGGGTTACTACACTTCACACCTGTTGACTAGATTGTCAAAAATAGATATTTCTGCTGCTGTGCGAGTAATCGCTGTTTTGCACTATGTGAACTAAGGCACTAAACGGGTAGATTGTATACTCTACCAACCTGCAGTGTTACAAGCATTAAATGAACCCTAACAACGTAGAAACATGTATCTCAGTTTCAGTGCAAATTGTGCGACAAATTGCTACTGATTAAGCTTGATTTTTTTTTTCAATTCAATCAATTGAAATGGTTCTTTAAGAAGTGTTTACTGAAACGTTCCTTGGGGAACTAAAATCGGTACTCCTATGACATTATTGCAAAATCCCTCCTTTGGGACCTATATTTTTAGGAATGCAAACGCTGGAAATTTTTAAAACATCGATTTTTAACATTGTGGAAAAAACAGCATAAACCAAACCTTTACTTTAACCAAATACATCTGTTAACTTTTCTATTAATACAAACAAACTGATCTGTATTAACACAGACCATTCTCACTTTAGAAACCTGTGAAGAAGCAGTGACCAGTTGATCACACTGTTCATTAATATTACTTGATTACAATAGATACTAAATATAGTTACAGACTGGAAGGTTGCAATTCAAGCCCAGCCCACAAACACGGAATGAAAGACAGAATTCCTTGGAGGGACAAAAAGAAACCAATAGGTTGTTAAATAGATTTCCCTACAGAGACAAAAACTGGTAGGCTGCATTTGGGCTCAGTAACAGGTCCATTGCCAGCTCAGGGAACAGCAGGGCCACAGGCTGGGATGAAAAATGAATGTATCACTGTGAATTCTGACAGTTTTCTTGCAACACTGCAGTGTTTTTGTGTATACATGTTCATGCTCTCTCTCTCTCTCTATCTCCTCTGTGCATGCTCATGCATATAGACCTAACTCAAAAACTCTGTCTCTGCTTTCATACTGATAGAAACATCACGTCTTTGTGTGTGCAGTTGTCTGTCACCAAAAAGATTACTGCAAAGTACACTGTCATATCTGGAAATCTGGATCACCAGTTAGCAGCTCTTCACAGACATAAGCCAGTTCTCCACAAAAGCATGGCTCGTGTATTTAAAACCAGAACATTTTCCTTATTTCTCAGTGAATCAGAACACAAAAAATGTAGAAAATTGGATTTTGAAACTTAAATTGTATAAGGCGAATAAAAGTCAAAGCTGTCTAATGTTATTTAAACCACAATGTTCTTTAAAATACCTTTTACACAAGAATGATGGGTCTACAACTTACATTTTCATTTTTGGATGAACAATATAGTTTTAAAAATATTACATAAAACACAAAATACCTCATTTCTTTATGTCTTTATACGTCAAACAGCATGAATAACTTATATTCATGCTAAACACACAAAGATGATCGGACAGGTGAGCACCCATTGCGCATTCTTTGAACTGGGTGTTCCAACGCCCTCAGCGCTAACATACTGACCCAATTCAGTGCATCCTTCACAAAACTTTCTGTAATGTTCTTTTAATGAAGTGTGGAAGAGTTCAACAGAACATCTTGTTCATTGACAATTTAAATTTGGGTCTGGTGAGAAAATAAGAGGCTGATCCGTAGTGGGGTGTGAAACAAGGGTCGATGTTAGATTACATGCAAATACATTATTATCCCAGACAGGGAAAAAGACCCAGTGTGCATTGATCTAAATAGCATGTGGCTGTTTTCTGGTCAATACTGGCCTGGCTGCAACAAAAGTGGCTCATTTAAAATCCTATCAGTGAGAACCTAGTATTTCACAAGCAAGAAAACTACACTGTTTTTCTGTCATTTAAACAGAAAAGGTATGCTAAATGTTGTTTTTAAAACTCATAATTAATTCAAATACACTTGCATATGAAATAAAATTATCCTAAAATAATGTAAGCTATTTTTACTGTAAAAATTTGTTGATACATTATTTTATTAATCTTTTACAGTGAATATAATTAATATTGTTTTTATTATTTTGTCATATATTGTAATGAAAATAGCTTGGAAATTGCTCCATAATCAAGCAGATTTGTTAAGATTTCATTTTAAAAGGTTTGTTTCTCCCATTTTTGTTTTTGATTATAAGCAATGGGGTGATTTAACTACCAGTCTTGTAATGTTTACTGCATTATAGTGTCATGTAGCCCTGATGGTGTTTTCTGTTGTGTGGGCAACACTGTGCTCTGTCTTCAACTTATTATTAGTCACTGTTGCTGGAGAGGCCAATGTTGCTGAACTTTAAGTCATCGTATGGCCTTCTAGTGTACCATCTGTAGTTAATCATTACATTTTGCTGCAACAGACAGAATCTAAGAGAAAAAAATTGTTAATAGTAATAAATAATTTTTTAGCATTTAAGAAATAAGACCCACAAAACCTTAAGTTTTCATTTTGATAAAAAGATTCATAAATTAGCTTTCCATTGATGTATACATTGTTAAAATATAAGACAATATTTAGCTGAGATACAACTTGAAAAGTGTTTTGATACTTATAGTAGGACATTGATAAAATGTCTTCATGAAAGATGATCTTTGCATATATTCTAATGATTTTTGGTTAAAATAAATTCATAATTTTTTAAAACACTGGCTTTTATGTCCAGGTTCACAAATATTAATTAAATACACATCAAAAACGCCATCAGTATATTTTATAGCAAAGTTCCAATGAGCACAGTTGCTATTTTTACCATAAACATACACAGTATAGCCTAAGTCAATTCTTTATGATCAAACTTCCCTTAATAGCAACTGAGCACCACATTAACCAAATTAATCAAGTTAAGAAGATAAAAGTTTGTCTCCAGCTTGTGATTTTGCCCTTTTGAATGCAGTGAACTCCTCCATTTCCAATTTCAACAGAACTTGTGCTTTAAAATGGAGTTGTCTATGTCTGTTTTAAATTGTATAAATGCAAATATCAATAACATTTTCCATTTGCACTTCAGATTCCTCAAACGCCAAGAAAGGACCTTGAAGGGACATTGGATCTAGATTTATAAATGACTGAATCCACAGGGTATCTTGACATGGACATCATCTTACAGTCAACCGGTTTGACAAAAAAATGTGCCTTTGTCCCCATTAGACAATCTAGACGAGAATCAGGCATACTGTATGTTCAACTCCCTGCACGAATAACACTGTGCCCTTGAGCCCCACATGATAATCAAGTAGACTAAATGCCCCTCGGAATAAGAAAGGCACGGAAAAGGCATTAAAGAGGCGATCGGGTTGCTCTGACGGCAGTTGGCTGACTTCTGAAGCTCTTTAACAGCGCAGTTTATCAGCAGCAATATTGGACAGCTTAACAGGTTGCTATTTCGTCTTTAGCGGCTACTTACATTTTTCCGCGCCGGCTTTTAGTCTTGATAAGAGCTCCTCTCGAAGGCAACAGTCCAAACGTCACCTACGCCGCTCCATTTAATGACGCAAAAATTTCAGAAATCCCCACACATTAAGAGTAACGCAATCACAGTCGAGTAATGACGTCAATGATGTTTGGTCCCCAATTGTTCGTCTAGACGATCGAGATACTTTATGTGTAATTGTCCTCGCCGGTGAAATGCCAGTGCCCTGTTGCTGGTGCCTCGCTCGTCTTTGAATTCGCCTCAGCCTGGAAACTAAAGTCAAAAAAGAAGAAGAAAAAAGCCGAACGCTTTCATTAAAACACACTTGAAGGTGTTAATGCATCACCTAAACGGTCCGGATTACTGTGCACTGCACGCGCTGATAGGTAAAGGAGTAATTAAGCCGGCAGAGCCTGGGGCGCGTGCACTGGCCAGGAATTGATTCTGTGATGCAATGCGGGTTCCGTCACTGGTTTAGTGAGAGCCGGTTGACTTCACTTCTGTTTCTATTGCCCGTCATCGATGCCACGCTAGGGCGCATTCGTCTTCATCAGCGCGTTATGCTGATGATATATTTTTAAACAGTTTTAAAATAGCCTATCTATCTATCTATCTATCTATCTATCTATCTATCTATCTATCTAT
>CAIGQQ010035826.1:14860837-14886998 GCA_903798035.1 Danio albolineatus
CTCAGAGGGAGCATATAAAGATTGAATAGGAGAGGTGCCAGAATTGATACTTTATTAGGTACAACTTACTAGTACTGTGTTGGACCCCCTCTAATAAAGGCTCAATTCTGGCACCTCTCCTATTCAATCTTTATATGCTCCCTCTGAGCATTATATAATATATATAATAGCAATATATATAATAATATACCACAGCTAGGTTGACGACACTCAGATCTACCTAGCCTTGCTGCCCAATGACTATGACTATTGACACCCTCTACCAATACATTGATGAAATTAACAGTTGGATGTGCCAAAACTTTCTTCTATTAAACAAAGAGAAAACTGAAGTCATAGCGTTTGGGAACAGAGATGAGGTTCTCAAGGTGAATGCGTACCATTGCTCTAATGCTGCGTTTACACCAGACACGGTAAAAGCATAAAGCGTGAGTGATTTCCATGTTAAGTCAATGCAAAGACGCTAATAGACATTCTGTGGCGCGATACATGCAAATGAGACGGCGCGAATGACGCGATTCATGCAAATGAAGTGGTGCGAGTTGAGCGCTTTGCACAATCTGAAAATCTGAACATAAGCGGACATTTGGGCTGCATTAACCAAACAGGAGCTTGTTCTTGTGTGATTATGACGTAGCGCCTGTTGTTGGTGTCCCAGGGGAAAATCCCTCTGCCTACACCGACAACAGTTCATCAAAGTGGGCTCGGCTCAGTCAGAAGCACCGCTAAATGCTTCCATCATCCAGGTTAAGTTTCTGGAGGAGTTTATGAGCTCACAGAGCTGGGTGCACCTCTGAAAGGATCTAGTGGACTCAGACACTGTTCCAAACGAATCAACTATTTTCAGCGTCTGACAGAAGCCCTGCCCATGACGCGAATCCTTGTGAATTTGTCGCACGAATGAAGCGGATTTGACATATTTACGTGCGAGCATCGCAATTTATCGGCGGTTGCTGCATCTGGTGTGAACATAGCATAAGGGTCAAACAACAAAAGATAAGGTCAAGAATCTTGGTGTGACTCTGGAGTCAGATATGAATTTCAATAGTCATGTCAAAGCAGTTAGTAAATCAGCATACTATCATCTCAAAAACATCGCAAAATTTAGATGCTTTGTTTCCAGTGAAGACTTAGAGAAACTTGTTTATGTTATTATCCGCAGCAGGGTGGATTACTGCAATGGCTTGCTCACAGGCGTTCCCAAAAAGACAGTCAGACAGTTGCAGCTCATCCAGAAAGCTGCAGCCAGGATTCTGACCAAAACCAGAAAATCAGCACATCTCACCTGTCTTCAGGCTTTTAGACTGGCTCCCAGTTATATTCAGAATAGATTTTAAAGTGTTACTACTTGTCAATAAATCACTAAATGGCCTAGGACCTCAGTACATTACAGAAATGCTCACTGAATACAAGCCTAATAGATCACTCAGATCTTTATGATCATATAAACTAGAAACTCCAAGGGTTCATTTAAAGCACAGTGAACCGGCTTTCAGGTACTATGCCCCTTGCTGCTGGAATCAGCTTCCAGAAATGATCAGATGTGCTCCAACATTAGGCACATTCAAATCAAGACTGAAAACTCATCTGTTTAGCTGTGCCTTTACTGAATGAACACTGTGGTACATCTGACAGATCACATTATTGTGTTTTTTTGTTTTGTATTTCTTTTCTTTTTCATTCTTTTATAACCTGTTTAACACATTTTAATCTGTTTTCATCTGTTTTAATAAATTTTTATTATCTGTTTTTTATTCTCTTATACTTGTCTTTTTCATTCTTGTTTATGTAAAGCACTTTGAATTGCCACTGTGACTAAATGGGCTATATAAATAAACTTGCCTTGCATTGCCGTAATCCTTTGTGGTATAGATTCAACAAGATACTGGAAATATTTCTCAGAGATTTTGGTCCATATTGATATGATAGCATCACGCAGTTGCTGCAGATTTGTCGGCTGCACATACTAGATGTGAATCTTCCATTCCACCGCATCCCAAAGGTATTCTGTTGGATTAAGATCTGGTGACTTTGGAGGCCATTTGAGTACAGTGAACACATTGTCATGTTCAAGAGTTCAGTTTGAGCTGATTCGCACTTTATGACATGGCATGTTATACTGCTGGAAGTAACCATCAGAAGATGGGTACACTGTGGTCTTAAAGAGATTGAAAAAAAAATGGTCAGCAACAATACTCAGTTAAGCTGTGGCATTGACATGGGATGCTCAATTGGTACTAATGGGCACAAAGTGTCCCAAGAAAATATCCTCCACACCATTACACCACCAGCCTGAACCATTGATACAAGGCAGGTTGGATCCATGCTTTCACCAAATTCTGACCCTATCATCCGAATGTCACAGCAGAAGTTGAGACTCATCAGATCAAGCAACAATTTTCCAATCTTCTATTGTCTAATTTTGGTAAGCCTGTGTGAATTGTAGCATCAGTTTCCTGTTCTTAGCTGACAGGAGAGGCACCCAGGAGTGGTCTTCTGCTGCTGTAGCCCATCCGCCTCAACATGTTGTGCGTTCATAGATGCTCCTCTGCATACCACGGTTGTAACGAGTAGTTATTTTAGTTACTCTTGCCTTTCTATCAGCTAGAACCAGTCTGGCCATTCTCCTCTGACCTCTGGCACCAACAAGGCATTTGTTCCCACAGAACTGCCACTCACTGGATTTTTTTTTTTTCTTTTTCGCACTATTCTTTATAAACCCTAGAGATGGTAGCGTGTGAAAAATCCCAGTAGATCAGCAGTTTCTGAAGTACTCACATCAGCCCATCTGGCACCAACAACCATTCCACATTCAAAGTTACTTAAATCACCTTTCTACCCCATTCTGATGCACGGTTTGAACTGCAGCAGATAGTCTTGACCTTGTCTACTTGCTTAAATGCGTTGTGTTGCTGCCTGATTAGAAATTTGTGTTAACGAGCAGTTGGACAGGTGTACCTAATAAAGTGGCTATTTTTGCAATATTTCAATATTTTGAAATGTGTTGCATATATGCCATATTTGACATATTTAAAATCTAAATGTGAATTTGTATGTCATATGTGTAATTTGCATGTAACAGATTTTTTGAGGTTACATAATTGAATACTTTTTTCAGGTCAAAGATTTTTGTGTTCGTAATGAGCGTTATTGTCCAAAAATAGTACCAAAAAATAGTACCAAATCTTATAGCATTAATAGCTTAGCCTTATTAAACATTTGAATCAGTGAGGTTATATAAAGGATGGTGGGACTCATTTGTATGGGACAGAAGAAAGACTCTGCATGCATGACCAATTGCTCAAACACATGAAAGAAAGACGTAACAAGAGCCTGGAGGATGAGTGCTGACCGTGTACACTTACTATTCAATGGCTGATGAAAAATGCAAGAGTTGTCAATCTGAGTGATCAGTCCAATCCAAATGCGCATTAGCTTTTAACGTTGGCGTTATTGCCACAATATATTAAAGCTGATAAATTATGAATTATTTCTGCCAGTCTATCCAATTCAGATGCGTGCTGATGCTGGTCATCGGGCTTTTGATTGGTGTCTGTCATATTATGTGACATGTTGCACAGAACAAATGCATTTTTTCCTATTTCTTTATTCTTTTTATTTGTTAGAGTAATGAATAAATATTGGCAGAATTTAAAGGTCTTTATTGGAAAAAAGAAGACTTTAGAATTACAATTTGCAAATGAAAATCCATTGTTCGTGTTCAGTGCATTTGGGATTTGTAATCATACTGTACATAGAAACATTCATATCAAGATTTTTGTTTCACAGCCTCTATTTTGGTCATCATCAGTTTCCAAATATAAAGAGTTACATTGATTATCTAAAAGTTATATACTGTAGTCAAAAATTATTGACCCTGCAGTGAAATAGTAATTATTTTTCAAATATTTTCAAAGTGCTGTTTAACAGTGAGATTTTTTTACCCATTTGTGAACATAATAGTTTTCTTAACAAATTTCTAGTAACTAATTTATTTTGTCTTTGTCATGATGATGACATTGCATAATATTTGACTAGTTATTTAAGATAAGTGGTGTAAAGTAAAATTATAAATACTTAAATTACTGTTGAGTATTGTTTCTCAGGAATTTTAATTTACTACGTAGTTTTCAAAATGTGTACCTTTTCTTTCCCTTGAGAACATTTTTAGCGCTGTATCTGTACTTTTACTTCACTACTTTCCTTCAACCTGCAGTCACTACTTTGTTTTTTCCTGTCTATGGTGATTAGAAAAGTCCTGCGATTCCTGTCCAATCAAATCACACATAGAAGGTAAAATGCATCACACTGAACTACCTCAAGACATGCAGCAAACTGTTTGGAAGCATTAAAAGTGTCCATGAAAATGTCCGACATTTTTACACGCAATGGCCGAGAGACTGTTTAAACTGTCACTGATGAGAAGATGACAAATGTTTTCTGTATAAATGCACTACAGAATGTTATGTGTACACTATCAACCGTTCACAGCGTAATACTCATTGTTCAGTACTCTAGAGTACGTAAAAAGGCTTTATTTTACTCATACTTTGAGAAATATTTACAATTTTCCATGCTACCCTTCACTTGACAGATATCTGTTTGCACATTAAGCGTCTGCCTTTGTCAGCTGTCATTCTCTTGTCTTGCTGAAATTTATTATCCCATTGACGGTACTGTGTTTGTTTGACAGTGTGCCAATCTGACTCCTCAGCATCTACATCTCCACTTGTCTATCCGCCGGTGAGACGATTAATAGGCTGTGCTTTTTTTTGGCCTCCCTTTTACAGGTAATCTGCAGTGGCATAGATGCTCTCCCCTCTTCTATTCAATTACCATGCATCAGCATTCACAAAGCAACCTGGGAGAGAAAATCAGTGAGTCGTTGAATGCAGCCCACTCCCACACACTCCCTCCATTACAGCATCATCCCACACACTCTTTCAGACACCTGTATGTGCAGAGCTGGGAAGGTTACGTTTACAATGCAGTTCATGCAAAATACATTCTTTAAGAAGTCGTTTGTAATGTATTTCATTAGATTACCCAACAGTATAAAAAATATTCAGTAATTCGCCATTTTACATATTTTGTGATTCATTATTTTTGTTTATTTATGCTTTTAAATGGAATTATGGGACCTTGGTATTCCCTCCAACAACTTTTGATGTTGAAAGCTTGATAAAGTTACCTTTCTTGACATTTTTAATAGTTTGAAGTGATATATTATCTGTTTTGGTGTTGTAAAATTGCGGTAATGAACTAGCAGTGTATATATGTACATACTATTATTATTATTTTTATGCAATATAAATAATAGTATACTAGGGCTGCACGATATTGGAAAAATCTGGTCATATTTTGTCTTTCTGCGATATGTATTGCAATGTAAACATAATTTTACCAGATGACTTAAACAGCTTAATTCATTTTAAAATTGATTGGGGTAATTTTGTAGAGGCGTGAGTCTTAAAAAATATATATAACAAATAAATTACAAGAATAGATAAATACAAAATAGCAAGGATAAAAGATTTTTTTATTAATTCAATTCAATTCGTCTTTATTTCAATTCATCTTTATTTATAGTGCTTTCACAATGTAGATTGTGTCAAAGCAGCTTAATATAGAAAATCTAGTAAATTGAAACTGTGTCAGTACAGTTTTCAGAGTTGAAGTTAAGCTTAGTTCAGTGTGGTTTAATATTCACTTCTGAAAGTCCAATCACTGAAGAGCAAATCTATCAATGCGCAATTCCTCGAGTCCCAAATGAAGCAAGCCAGTGGCGACAGTGGCAAGAAATTAACTTCACCAACTGATGAAAGTGAAGGAAAAAAAAAACCTTGAGAGAAACCAGGCTCAGTTATTAACTCTAATAAGTTTTATTAGTGAGTCTAACAGTATTCAGGTACAGATATTGAATAATCAACGATGCATCTTTATTTTATATAATGGGATCTTTATCAAAGAGACAAACATTATCTTTTGGCTGGATGTTTTAAACTCTAAAAAATCCAAATGTTCACATAGTAACATACTTTTAAGGGGATAGTTCACCCTAAAAGGAAGATTTACTCACTATTCACTCATCCTTCAGTCGTTTTAAACGCTTAAGTTATTAAAAAAATATCTTCTTTTTGTGTTCAGCATAAAAAAGTAAAAAAAAATTTACTTAGAAATGTTTGAAACAAGTGAAGGGTGAAATGAAAAGTCAAATGAAGTACAGTTTAATTTTTAGGTGAACTATAATTTAAAAATGCATGATGATTAACTTTAACTTCACTATGATTAAACCCTGCATAGATTATAATCGACTATAACCAACTATAATCCCAACTCAACGTTGCATATCCTGCAATGTGACTATTGAGAATGCACATTGCAATATCGATACTGAAACGATATATTATGCAGCCCTAAACTATACTAACATATCAATAAAAGTGACCATGTTACTGCACAATTGAATTTTCAGCATCAGAAGTCAACAGATCAGAAATTAAGGTCCCATAATAAAACTTATAACCATAAATAAATAGATAACACAGAAAATTTATAATTAAAGGATTTTTTTTAAACAGTGAACTTGAGTAACTTAAAGAAACTCTTGTCATCACCAAATATTTCTTTCTTCCATGGAAAACATTTAAGAATGGGACCATATAGTGGACCACTGTGCTCTATGGTTTGAACCTCCAACCTGCTGTTTCAAAGGGCTGTAAATGATCCCAGCTGAAGAATGAGGTTTTTACAAGGAACATCTGGTCATTTATTTTCATTAGTTATTCATAGGATGTACAGTGCTCAGCATACAGGGCATCCAGAAAGTATTCATAGCGCATCACTTTTTCCAAAATTTTTTTACGTTACAGCCTTATTCCAAAATGGATTACATTCATTTATTACCTCTAAATTCTACCCACAATACCCCATAATGACAATGTGAAAAACAATTGTTGCAAATTTATTAAAAATTAAAAAACCTGATAAATCACATGTGCATACTGTAAGTAGTCACAGTCTTTACTCAATACTTTGTTGATGCATCTTTGGCAGCACTTACATCCTCAATTCTTTTTTAAATATGATGCCACAAGCTTAGCACACCTGTCTTTGGGAATTTTTGCCCATTCCTCTTTGCAGTACCTCTCAAGCTCTATCAGGTTGAATGGGAAGCAACAGTGTACAGTACACAGCCACTCAAGGACATTCACTGTTGTCGTGAAGCCTCTCCATTGATATTTTGACAGTGTGCTTTGGGTCATTGTCCTGCTAGAAGATGAACCATTGCCCCAGTCTGAGGTCAAGAGCACACTGAAGCAGATTTTCATTCAGGATGGCTCTGTACATTGCTGCATTCATTTTTCCCTCTATCCTGACTAGTCCTCCAGTTCCTGTTGCTGAAAAAACATCCCCACAGCATGATGCTGCCACCACCATGCTTCACTTTAGGGATGGTATTAGCCTGGTGATAAGCGGTACCTGGTTTTCTTCAAACGTAATGCCTGCCATTTACTGCAAAGAGTTAAATTTTACCAGAGAACTTAATAATTCCTTACATTTATAGAGTGCTTTTCTGGGTACTCAAAGCGCTTTACACAATGGGGGGATCTTCTCATCCACCATCAGTGTGCAGTATCCACCTGGATGAAGCGACGGCAGCCATTTCGCGCCAGACCGCACACCACACACTAGCTGATTGGTGGAGAAGAGACAGAGCAATGAAGCCAATTATGATATGGGGATGGTTAGGAGGCCATGATGGACAGGCCAATGGGCAGATTTGGCCAGGAACCTGGGGTTAAACCTCTACTCTTTTTCGAAGAACATCCTGGGATTTTTAACGACCACAGAGAGTCAGGACCTCGGTTTAACATCTCATCCGAAAGACGGCGCACACTGAGCAGTATAGACTCCCCGTCACTATATTGGGGCTTTAGGACCCAACCTAGCTTTCCCATGTGGTCTCCCATGCAGGTACTAACGGGGCGCAGTCCTACTTAGCTTCAGTGGGTGACCATGTGAGAGTTGCAGAGAGCTAGCTGCCTGCAGAACTTCAGAACTTCAGATGCCTTTAGACAAATTCCAGGCATGCTGCTATGTGCCCTTTATTAAGAAGTGGCTTCCAGGCCTGATTGGTTGATTGCTGCATGTATGGTTGTCCTACTGTAAGCTTCTCCTCTCTCCACAGAAGAAGGCTGGAGGTCAGACAGAGTAGAGTGACCATCATGTTATTGATCACCTCCCTGACTAAGGCCCTTCTCCCCTGATCACTCAGCTAGATGTCTGGTCAGCTCTAAAAAGAGTTCTGGTGGTTCCAAACATCTTCCACTTATGGATTATGGAGGCCAATGTGCTCATTGGAACTTTCAGAACAGCAGAATTTTTTCTGTAATGTTCCCCAGCCTTGTGCCTTGAGACAATTCTGTCTCGGAGGTCTACAGACAATTCCTTTGTCTTTATGCCTGTTTTGTGCTTTGCCATGCACTGTCAACCCTGGAACCTTAAATAGACAGGTGTATGCCTTTTCAAATCATGTACAATCAACTGAATTTACCACAGGTGAACTCCAATTTAGCTGCTGAAACATCTCAAGAATGATCAGTGGATACAGAATGTACCTGAGCTCAATTTAGAGCTTCACGGCAAAGGCTGTGAATGTACATGTGATCTTTCAGGTTTTTTAATTTTAAAAAATCAGCAACAATTTCAAAAAATCTTTTTTTTCACATCGTCATTATGGGATATCTGGAGCTTATCTAACAAAATAACTTACGATAACGGTCCAAAAACTAGTACATCCAAACTTATATGTTATACAAAAATATTAAATACAAATAAAAAAATTAGGAAAAATTCAAGAGAAGCAAAACGTTTTTAAAATGATGTTTCAATTTTGTAGGTTGTAATTTTTATTTTGCAATATTTTGCTCAAATTTGATTGAATTATCTTTCCATTTCTAAATGTGTTTGGTGACTAAAATATAATTTTAATAAATATATCTGTTTAATAAATCTGTTTTGTTAAAATGCACCAAAATACATTGTCTATTCACTGAGAAAAGGGTAAAAATATTCATTTTCAAAATGGGGTGTACTTTTTTGAACCTTTTTTACTTTTTTACCTTTTCTGAATTTCCTCAAAACTGATTAGTGCTATGCCAATTATTTATTGGAACAATTGATTATACTCTGATAATTACATTTGAACATTATGATTGCATTGATTGGTAAATGTGCCCATTAGTTTGTTTTATTTTCTGATTCATTGCTGGGGTTACTATGTTTATACCAGTAGATTTCCTTTGTATTGTTTTTGTATTTAAAAAAGAAAAAAGTTTAAATAAAATATTAAATAAAAAGGTTGAATCTATGTAAGGGACGTCACGGTGGTGCAGTGGGTAGCACGATCACCTCACAGCAAGAAGGTCACTGGTTCAAGCCTCGGCTGGGTCAGTTGGCATTTCCGTGTGGAGTTTGCACGTTTTCCCCATGTTCGCGTGGGTTTCCTCTGTGTGCTCTGGTTTCCCCCACAAGTCCAACGACATGTGCTAGGTGAATTGGGTTAACTAAAATTGTCCATAGTGTATGTGTGTGTATGGATGTTTTTCAGTAATATGTTGCAGTTGGAAGGGCATCCGCTGCTTAAAGCTGGATAAGTTGGTGGTTCATTCCACTGTGGCAACCCCTAATTAATAAAGGGACTAAGCCGAAAATAAAATGAATGAATTAATGTCATTTTTAAACACAAAAGCTTGTCTAGCAATAGCTCTGGGATATATAGTTCTATATATGCTTCTATTCGCTCTAAGAACCTTATTTCTTTCTGGGATCATTTAGTCCCCTTTAAAATTGCATTGAATATGTAGTATTAAAGAGCTAACCAATGAGCACTATAAAAGTCCTGCATGTGATTTTTAACATCAGATTTAGATGATATTTATATAAGAAAATGCAGACAATCTCACAATAAGCATTTAAAAATGGATGATTTGGTACCATTATATTAGTACCAGTACTTATTTTATTTCTGGAAACATGCATATTTCAGCCACTGAAGGGCAGATAAATGACCCCCCTGCTTTTAATCTATTGTTTATTCCTTGATTGTCAGTAAATGCCTCCATTTTTAGTTAGTGTTTTATGATTCCCTTAAAGGAATAGTTCACCAAGAATTTTTTACCTCACCATTGTTCCAAACCTCTTTGTGTTTCTTTCGTTAAACACAAAAGAGGATATTTTGAAGAAAGCTGGCAACTAATCATTGACATCCATAGTAGGGCTGCACAATTTAGCGTTTCAGCATCAATATCGCAATGTGTCAATCTGCAATCTTGATATGCAATGTCAAGTCAGGAATATAGTTGATCAGCATCACTGATTTTTGGATGTACATACATTTGGATGTATTTTTAAGACCTGTCTCTGTGTACGATTTAAGCAAACTTAAACCGAGTGGTTATACTAAGATTAAATGTATTTAATTATTTATATAATGAAGATTCTACACTATACGGTGTTTTTATTATTATTAAATATCTATATCTCAATACTGCTAGATTCCACAGAAAACTATAAAATTAATGTATATGTTCAATGTCATTGTACTTTATGCAGATACTCCTCTACAAAACAATCCCAATCAATGTAAAAATATGAATTAATTTCAAATTGAGTTATACGAGATCTTCTGAATTATATTCATATAGCAATATATATCACGGCAGGGTCAGTTGGCATTTCTGTGTGGAGTTTGCATGTTCTCCCCGTGGTTGCGTGGGTTTCCTCCGGGTGCTCCGGTTTCCCCCACAGTCCAAAGACATGCGGTACAGGTGAATTGGGTAAGCTAAATTGTCCATAGTGTATGTGTGTGAATGAGAATGTATGGATGTGTTTCCCAGAGATGGGTTGTGGCTGGAAGGGCATCCGCTGCATAAAACAAATGCTGGATACGTTGGCGGTTCATTCCGCTGTGGCGACCCCGGATTAATAAAAGGGACTAAGCCGAAAAGAAAATGAATGAATGAATATATATCGCAGACAAACTAAATATCGCAATATCAGTTTTTGTCCAAGATCGTGCAGCCCTAATCCATAGTATTTGTTTTTTCCACTATAGAAGTCAAAATAATTCACATTAAAATCTACAAGTAATCATTTTGGTAACATTTTATTTATTTATTTGTGCAATTTTATTCCCACCCATTTAAAATGTAGCTGTAATGAGATAGAGCTTATCATGATTTGTATTTTAAAAACATAATCAAGTACACTGTTAAAAATGCAGGGTTCCATACAATTCACTCATGTCCCAACAAGTTTTAGTGGGTCGAACATAATACAATTACGTTTTTCAAAAAAAGTTAAGAAATAGGTTGTTTCAGCTCATTTTAAAGGGCACCTATTTTACACTGTTTAAAAGATGTAAGATATTTGTAAATATGTAAATATTTGGTGCCTTCAGCAAGTCTGTAAAGTTTCAGCTCAATAAACCCACCAGATTATTTATTATAGCCTGCAAAATCTGCCCGTTTTGGTGTCTGAGCACAGTGTAACTGTTTTTGCAGCCTGTGGCTTTAAATGCAAATAAGCTGCTTCTTCCCACCCACCATTCCCTGGTGTGTGTCTGCTTCTCCTATTACATCAGATAAACTGCAGTTAGTGACAGAGACACACTCGGATGAAGCTGAAATACAGCATATTAGTCAAAAATACCAAGTAAGTGTATTTCATGTATTTGTGATGGTGTTTATTCAGGCCTTTCTAAAACGATGAGTCACACACAAAAGCTGTTTGCCGTGTACACACATATTAGCAACCACTGACACCATGCGGCTGTTGTGATTACAGCGGTAAAGAATTACGGTCTTTATTAAGTCTTTATTACAAACATGCTCTGTTTTAAAAACATTTGAAGAGTTTTGTTGCAAAACGCTATAAATGCCATTTTTTGACATTTGGATTTTATGATTGGAATTCACTGTTCAGATGTACCCTTATCTATGTGTGAATTGCTGCCATTAACACAATTTAAGAATTAACATTTTAGGCCTACTACAAAATTAATTTTTTCACAAAACGCGATATCTGCCAGACCAGTTTCTTTGCAAAATGAACAGATATGCGCGAGCTCAGCATCCCCTGGGAGGAGAGTCACAGCCGGCGAAGTGCTTTGAGTTTGCTCATGATTTAACGATAATATCAAAACAAAAAAACATATGTTTTTAAAAAGAGGATTCACTAGGCTAACTAAAAACGTTTGCCATTTAATCGTTTATACTGTAGGCAAGCTGTCAGTCACAGGCTACGTCCGTCTGTCAGTCAGAGAATCAAAGCTTCAGAGTCGAGCTAACCTCATGAATTTTGATGACGGATTGGAGCCGGTCATTCCAGCTGTATAATAATAATGATAATAACATTATTATTATTACAGTGAAATAAGTCATTAAATATGACGGGGCGAGGCGAGCTTGTGTCCGCGGACTCGGTGAAACACCAGTACGCTGTTATCCGACCTTTTCATTCAGGGACTGGCCTGGGTTACTGGCACATGCCATAGTCACATTATGTCTATTATGGCATTATGTTTTTGAATATTATGAATATTTACGATCTATTGATAAATTATTGTTAATTTTCCCACTGATGATCCAAAAGATTTCTTCAAATGCCTCAGTGAAGCCTGCTTAAGCCTGCTTAACTATTTAACTCAGAATCTTATTATTAATAATCAATACTGTATATACTGTTCCATATAGTTTTTATTAATTTTAATCAATTTAGGATGTTTGACAATGTTAAGATAAATTTGTTGCATTTTGGCATGCTTTTTGTCTTATTTATGAACTATTTTTGGACATAAAATTCAATAAAAAATATCCTGAATTTTTACCCTGGCCTTCACTGAGCTCAAGTAATAGTTTAATGTACAGAAATTGTGAATAAAGTTGACTGTTGATGTCTTCAATAATAATGTCAAATAACCAACATTTCTCAAAATGGATACATCTCGTTTTGCAATGAAACTCTTTATTTGGAACAGATATTTTAATCACAGTTTATTTGCAAAAAATATTCTGTAGACATGTGTATACATGTTATTATAGAAACATGGCACCTGTCAATCAATTCAGTGGGCGGGGAAAACCGCACTCACATTGTGGTGGGCCCTAAAATCACTGGGATTTGGGTCCTATTTTAACGTCAGGAAAATTTAAAAAAACTTGTTAGGTTTATATCACTCCAATATGACTGTGGACACACTATATCTACATACAGTTCTGTCTAAACAGCTTACAAAATTTTTCATCATGGGTGCCCTTTAAATAAATAGTTTGAACAATAAGCAAAACCATATTTGAGTGTATTGTGCCACTCTCCAATCCTCTGTATGTGTGTGTTCCAGGTAAAGGAACGCAGGGCCGAGATCCTGCTTTCTTTGGGGACTTTAGCGCAGGATGTTCGGTCTGCCAGGACACTCAGCCAACCTGGCTGTGGACTCACTCTGCTGAGGCGCTTGGAACACAGTATCAACAACTACCTGCATGTAGTCAGACTGCTCCACGTGGAGGTGAGGACGACCAGTTCAACATTGTGCTGCAGCACAGATAGATGTTGGCACCGAGACTCACTGCACGCAGATAGATTGCAAGCCTCTTAGGAATTTGCATTCTTTCATCAGAAGTGATATTGACTTGCAGAATGAATAATGAAGGCTTAAGAGTTACCAGAGGTCTGACCTTACAAAAATAATCAACACAGCTTACTGTGGGTATAGTTTTGTTATGTTTTGCAAATTTTCATGAAAATGTAAATATAGCAATTAAATAATTAACACGAATATTGTTAGGTCTGATATTGTTAGGGTGCAACATCAGACCCTCATAAATAAGCTAAATAAATGTAGCTTAAAGAACATAAAGAATATATAGTAATTCATGTAGTAATTTAATTACTAAAATGAGTGTAGTTAGGCCTGTTTGCAACATTTCACCCTTTTAAACAAATAGAATCTACTTATCTACTAATATAATTTCTTAATATTTAGTTTATAAATATTTATAACATTTGCAAAGATTCAACAATCCAGAAAATAAAATATACTATATATTCAGTATGTTTGTATATGTAATGCATGTTTTTTTCTGTAATGTCAGATGATGTAGTAAATACTAATATTTGACATATTTTGTAATCTTTTATAGTGTAGCATGATAATCATTCATTCATTCATTTTCTTTTCGGCTTCGTTACTTTATTAATCTGGGGTCGTCACAGCAGAATGAACCACCAACTTATCCAGCATATGTATTACACAGTGGATGCCCTTCCAGCTGCAACCCATCTCTGGGAAATATCCAGCCACACTCATTCACACACATACACTAGGGCCAATTTAGCTTACCCAATTCACCTGTACCACACGTCTTTGGACTTGTGGGGAAAACCGGAGCACCCGGAGGAAACCCACGCAACCACAGGGAGATCATGCAAACTCCACACAGGAATTAGAAGTTAAAACTACTTATTTAAAATGAGTTGAAGCAACACAGGGTGTCAGTGGTGGTGCAGTGGGTAGCACGATCTCCTCACAGCAAGAAAGTCACCGGTTTGAGCTTCGGCTGGGTCAGTTGGCATTTCTGTGTGGAGTTTGTATGTTCTCCCTGTGTTCGCTTGGGTTTCCTCTGGGTGCTCCAGTTTCCCCCACAAGTCCAAAGACATGCAGTACAGGTGAATTGGCTAAGCTAAATTGTCCATAGTGCATGTGTGTGAATGAGTGTGTATGGGTGTTTCCCAGTAATGGGTTGTGGCTGGAAGGGCATCTGCTGCGTAAAACATATGCTGGATAAGTTGGTTCATTCTGCTGTGATGACCTCTGATTAATAAAGAGACTAAGCTGAAAAGAGAATGCATGAAACAGCACAATTCTTAATTTTTTTTTGACAATTTAGTTGTTTCATGTTTCAATCCATATAAATTTTTAAAAAAATCACAAAGTGAACATTTATATTAGGCCTGCACAATACTGTATATCATTTTAGCATCGATATAGCACTGTGTGCATCTGCAAAGATATGCAACGTTGAGTCTGAATTATAATTGAGAATTGTATTTAATCACTGTATTTATACGGAATTTACAGTAAATGGTTCAGGCAAAACAGTTTTTTTTTTTTTTTCGAATTTCTGTCTTGTTTCTTGTCCAAAAATCAAAATTTCAAAGCAAAAACCAAGATTTTTTCACTTGCCCGACTGGCAGATAATTTCTCAGAAATGTAATTTTCCCCATATTTGAATGTGACTGTGGGACTACGGAGATCTCAAAGAAAATATCCTGTCTTCCCGGAATCTTTGTTGAATTGTCACGTCATTTTGGTGACTTTGACTCCAGGTGACCTCTGCCTTCCTTTCCCAGGAAAGAAGGGGAGATAGTGACACATACTTGACCCATGAGAAGGATGGGAAAATGGTGCTTTCTAAAGTGCATTACAGCCATGTCTTGCTGATAAAATATGCATACTGCGCCACTCCTAGATTAAAGCACGTACTGTAGAAGGGTGCCAGGCTGCAGCTTTGCGTACTTCTGATCAATCTGCTAAACATAAATATACAGTGAGCACCATAAATTCAAAGCAACATCGACAAAAACATGTTAAAATTGCAAATTGATTTGATGTCAGTTCACTACTTTGATGTCAAAACAAAATCAAACTGACATCTAACATTTACAGTCCTGTAATCGATTTTTGACTAATTTTAGATGTCAATTTAATGTAATTTTGCTCTCTCATTTTGACATAAAGGTAGTTTACACACGTAAGCTTGTAATTTGTAATTTAACCTTTCAGATGATTAAAACATTTCTTATATTAAAATACTTATTGTGTCATTATTTTGGAGGTATAAAAGGGGCGTCAATGTGTGAATGTCAAATAGACATCAAGGTTTAGACATACAATTGATTAGCATTTTTACATGTTTTTAAAGCCGTTTTGACATCAAGGTTTACGCTGTAGAGATACAAAACTGAGTGTTAAATTGTCATTTGGAAATTAAAGCTTTTAGATGAATAAAACATTTCTTGTATTATAAAGCTTATTGTGTCAGTATTTTGGAGGTCAAAAGAGCATTGATGTGTGGATGTCAAATGGACATCCAGGTTTTGACATTTAATTGATGTGCATTTTTTAAATGTTTTTGATGCTGTTTTGACATCAAGCTGGCCACTTGCTAATCTACTTCATGTCCAATTAAAATGTGATATTTTCAGTGATCAAAAAAATAAATTTGATCATTGATTTTATTAAACAACACCTAATTATTTTTAGCTTGAACATTATTTTGTGTATTTCGTCCAGCAGGGAGAGCAAGAAGGGCCAACGGCAGAGAGGTGTCTGGGTCAGCCCTCGAAGGATTTGGGTTTGGTGTTGAAGTACTTTGGGCTTCTGCTCACAGGCAAGCTAGAGTTGCTCATTGCAGAGATGGCAAAATGGTGCTAGACAGAAAAAAAAAAACCCACAAGTTCTCATCTTGGCCTTTGTTCAACCTTGTATAATTGGACCAGGCAGACCCAATAAATTTTAACGATGGTCCTTCTTCAAGACAATGGAGGTCAATGCACTTTGCCAGAGACCAGACCTACAGAGAGAAAAAAAGTACACAATGTGTAAATGAAAACACTGTGCCATCTACTGGATTATATCTGAACTGACTCACCTGTTGAGGCGCACCCACTGGACTTATACAGCAGACAAACTATTCTGAACTGAAAACTTGTGAGCCCTAAATGCTATTTTATATAACAGATTGTATTTAATTTATTTTATAGCTTGCATGATGGTTGAATTGACTCTGCTAATACAGAAGACGTCTGAAAGCAAATAAAAAGAGCAGGATGCACAGCAGATCGCAGAAGTAGTAGTACACACATGAAACGTCACTTTATGTAAACACTCCTAGTTATAATTATAGTTCTTTTTGTATATTTCATTAGGATACTGATGGAGTTGAATGATGTAAAAATATTTAAACCCTCTAAATACCTTTCTGTTTTTAATATACATTGTCTTCCTCTCTTACATTGTTGCCAAGCTCAGTTTTGTAAAAAATGTATCATTTGTATCGGTGAATGTATATCTAAATATTTAAATATATTTTCATAAAATGTGTTGTCTGGATTTGTGTGAATAGTTCTTTCATTTAAGCATATTTTAATGTGTATTTTAACTTTGAAGGCTATTTTTTACCTATGATGTATTATGTTGTAGAAATGTAGATGATACAGTGCAGTTTAAAATTTTGAAGTGAATAAGTTTTTTTAATGTTTTTATAGATATACATTAATTCAATAAAAACTAAATTGATCAAAAGTGACAGTACATTTATGATATTACAGTTTTTAAATGTTTAAGACACTTTATTACAAATTATAATTATTTATCATTAACATTATAATAATGATTTCTAAAGGATGAAGACTTAAAATAGAAGTAGTTAAAATAGAAAGTATTACCTTTTACCTAGTATTATCATTATTATTTTTTGTAAGGTGTGTTTTGGGTGTCTTGTCATTTATTTTATAGTTTAGTCCAGTTTCCTGGTTGTCCTGTGGTCCTTGTTCACTTGTCTTGTTTCTGTTGTTTCCCATGTGTCATGTGTCATTGTTTTTATTGGTTGTTTCATGCATTTCATATTGTTTGGTATATTTAGTATTATTAGACTTTTGCAGCTGACTGGTCTAAAAGGGAATATGTGGTGGACGTTTGTGAGCAATTTTCAAGTGGGCTTAAGGGAATGTATTCGTTCTGGGATGCCAAAGGGGAAAAATTAATTTTTCCTTGGCCCAATGCATAGACTATGCCCTTTTGATGAATGGTTTATTTATTTAACATGTTTATTTATTTTTTTACATTTTGGTAGGAGTAAAATTTACATTTGGGGTTTCAACAACCAAATGCATTTAGTGCTGTTCAGTTTTCATCTGAAATGACTACCTCCTTTTTGTCTGATGTGTTTAGGAGGCCATTTACACCAGCCTTTTTCCTGATTGGATTGCGCTCCTATCAGAAAAAAAAACACCTGATGTGACCGAGGCTTTTTCAAATGAACACAGAGCACATCTTGAGGAATGAGATGCTGTGTTCTTCCTGGTCACACAACTATGCATTTTAATGGAAATTTTTTGAAACCTTACAGCATTCTAAAGATGTAATGTGCTTTTTCTTTCAATTTCAATATCGATAACACTCAAAAGGCTAACAAAGATACTTTGTACAATACAAATAAAATAGATTTTCATATTAAGTTGAGTAAACAAACACCTTTATTGTGTTCATCCATTTATTACATTTTTCTGTGAAAAAAATACACTTTCACCATCTCATTTAGTGAAACTCCTGAGATAATCAAGTTATAGCACTGAACTGTAAAAATAATTTGGTATATAAAATCCATCTACTTAATTCTGCCACAATGAACTCTGAGACTTATAGAGCAAGTACTGCTCTCAAGTCTGATTTTCATGCATCCTCAATATTAGTTTTTCTCCATTGGTTTGGCTCATTTCTTCAAACAGAAATTACATTCTCAAAATTCTAAGATCATTTGACAAAACAGTGTTACAGTTTAGCACAACACTATAGCTCACTTGCAACAGCTCACATCTCTCCAAAAACAGTTCACTCATGCATCAAAACTAAATTCCTTTCCCATATAAAGAGTCAGGGCCACAACAATGGCAAATATCCTTCTCAATTGCTTTGGCTCATTTCTTGAAACAAAGCGGACATTATCAACACGTATGGTGCTTTTGCCAGAATAATGTGGATGGCTCAGCACAACACCATGGTTCACCTGCAACAAGCAATACCTTTACCAAAACAGTTCACTCACGTGTCAAAACTAAATTTCCTTCTCATTTAAACAATCAGTGCCCCCAAAACTCTTCGTCCCTTTGGCATTGTGTAAGCACTGCAAGTCAAAATGTTTACATGTTTTGTCACTATGGCAAAGGACCACTAAAATATCCCTCATGTCCACCTTACAGTCTTAGCCCAGTCATGCAGTAACAATGGTCACTGTACTGTTTTTGTCTAGCTAACAGAATACAATTGTGTATAAAACTGAAAAAAATAATAATAATAAAATAAAAATAGGATTTTAGGGCAAGAGTTGCCTCCAAGGTTTGGCGTCACACATTGCACTCATACTGCCAAGGAAATGGTAACTCCTTTTTTTATTGTAATGATCAACCACACACAAAGTAACTTCCATATATCAGAGCAAAAAGAAACAGTATACAGCATAATAAACCGTAATATAAACACACAAACAAAAAACTAGAGTGCTATAAATAAAGCTGGAGTTTGATAACAGTTCTTCACTGTTCTTCACAAATTGTGGTAGGTGAGGCGTCACGAGACCTCTCTCATTTTCAGGGATCAAATCAAAATGAAGGCGGTCCACGAAGATGAGGGGCTGCTGTGTATTGTATAGGCCAGGACTGGGGATGTGAGTGGCCACACCATTCTCAGATATGGCAGCACACATAGTTATATTGCACCATAGTTATATTACGCCATCTTTGGCCTGAGACATTCACTGTGGCCTGATGGCCAATAATATTACGGCCACATTTTCATCCCTTGGCTGTCGATTGCTGTAATAAATTGTAATCAAATGTTCCAAGGATTTACCTACTGTATAGTATTCATGGTATCATGGTCTTGACTAATTTTGACAATTGAACAGACTATTGTGCATGTAATGACAGATACAATGAAATGATGCTGACACATTTTGGAGAGAACAACCATTAGACTGAGAATCAACAATCAGTTTAGATCAACAAGATCTTTTCCCTTGGAAATTGTGCTAAATGTCGGCTATCTGTACTTAATCATTTGCTAAGATGTACTTAGACATTTGCAATTTGATGAAATGAATGAGAAATGCTATACTGTTGTGAACAATTGCCAAGTGGTTTCGAGGTTTGTCCATGTTGTTTTGAGAATGTAATTTCTATTTCAAGAAATGAGCCAAACCAATGGAGAAAAACTGTAATAACCCATCCGGGTTCTTTCACGTGTCCTCCATTCTTACAGTCTTCAGTTTTGGAATTGAACTTTGGCAGTTGATGATGACGTTACATGAGAACACAAGCATAATCACATACCAAGAAACAGCCAATGTGTAAATAGCCCCTAAAATTTACAGTTTTATCAAACAGCACAGATGTCACAAGTTGTGAGGGAGCATGCAATTGACAAAGAAAGCATTCACTTTTGGGCTGAGTCTGGCTACAATGCGGCACTTTTAGATATAATGCAGATAATGTGCCACATCAATTCTAAATTTACAACACCATTCTGGCTGACTGACACATTTTTCTCTATGGGCCGGTCTCTGCTCAAAGTTGCTGTGTGTGCAGCAGGTCTACTCTTGGTATAGTTGCGTGTAATGTCCTGAGTTGTGTTTGCTGTGATAGGCCCACTTTTGCTTTAGCTGTGTTTATCTGACTTTGGCCCAAGTTCATACTGTCACTGTCACTATAACCTACAATTATAGTGACCTACAAAACTGGTGCTGGCCCACCTGAAGGACATCACTGAACCCTCACTGGACTCTCTTCAGTTTGCCTACAGAGCAAACAGGTCTGTGGATGATGCAGTCAATATGGGACTGCATTATGTTTTGCAACACCTAGACAGACCAGGGACCTATGCAAGGATCTTGTTTGTTGACTTCAGCTCAGCTTTTAACACCATCATCCCAAAACTTCTCCTGCCCAAATTAACTCAGCTCTCCATGCCCACCTCTGTCTGTCAGTGGATCAACAGCTTCCTAACCGGCAGGCAGCAGCTGGTCAAGCTGGGTAAATCCTCATCCAGGACGTGCACAATCAGCACTGGTGCCCCCCAGGGGTGTGTCCTCTCCCCTCTGCTCTTCTCTCTGTACAAGAATGACTGCACCTCAAAGGACTCCTCTGTCAAGCTCCTAAAGTTTGCAGACGACACCACCCTTATCAGCCTCATTCAAGACAGTGACGAGTCTGCTACAGACAGGAGGTTAAGGAGCTGGCTATCTGGTGCAGTCACAACAACCTGGAGTTGAACACGCTCAAAACAGAAAACTACGTCGAATAGTTCGGACTGCTGAGCGAATCATTGGTACAACCCTCCCTACTCTCCAAGAACTGTACTCATCCAGAGTGAGCAGAAGGGCTGCCAAAATCACTCTGGACCCCTCACACCAGGCACACTGCCTCTTTGAACTGTTACCTTCTGGTCGACATACAGAGCACTGCACACCAGAACAGCCCAACACAGAAACAGTTTCTTACCACGAACAATCCATCCCATAAACACTTGATGATAACAATCGTGGAACCAACATCACTACTTGCAATACACTTTTTATACACACATACACTTATTTAACAACACACTTTACATGCCAATTTGCACATGACAAATATACTTGTTACACACACATACACTTATTTAACAACACACTTTGCATGCCAATTTGCACGTAATAGCTGCACATATAACGTTGTATATAGTAATATGCCTGTACATACACTTGTCAATTTGTATATTTGCATTTCTGTTGCACTGTAGAAGCTCTGTCATGAAAACAAATTCCTCATATGTGTGAACATACCTCGCAAATAAGGCTCTTTCTGATTCTAATTATAGTGATGGGAAGTTAATAAACAAAACTATAGTTGAATTTATATATTGACTCCCTAACATAATTCACAAACACACGCAAAGGGTGTCATCTTAAAGAAGACAAAACCATAAAGCATCTATAAAAATTATAAGACACAGTAGAAATGAATTTGTTGTTCATCTGGGTCCCACAAGGCACTTTGAACACAGCGAGACAGGGATGATTTGTCCCGATAGGCTGTTCTCCAAGGCTGAACCTGGACAGGCGCGTCCCACGAGGCACTTTGAACACACCGAGACAGGGTAATAATGACCAATATATTTATTTATTTACATTTTTTATTGATTTCTGAAAATAATATGTATTTCTTCAGGGAGATTCAGAGTCATCCGTTGGTTCGAGCGGCCGTGCCCCCCGGTTCCTGCCCTTTGCACACTGCCAAGGCAGCGTCCTCCTGCTGGTTCCCTCCTGGAAAGGAGGGAGGGGGAGAGAGAGAGAGTGTGAGAAAAACCAAGCCAATATCACATGCCTTGCTGTTCACATCCATGCTTTGGCTAGCCAAAGAGCAACCGACTTACCAGAGGTGACCCGGGACTGTCTGCCCTGTTGAGCCTCTTGTTTGGGTGACTTTCTCTGCCCACCATCGCCACTGCCGCCGCCGCCTCCTCCTCCTCCTCTTCCTCCTCCTCCTCCTCCTCCAAGGTCCTCTCAAAGAGTCTGCGGTGCTCACATGCTTGCAAGGGGCCCAGGTGAAGTGCGTAGAATTTATCCGAGGTTGAAGTGTCGTGGCACATAAAGTGGGCCACTTTGCTGCGATCCTCTGAAGAATGCGCATCCTTGGCCTGCATCAGAAGACAGACAGTACCTTTTCAGGGTCAAAGACACAGGTTTTCTTTGGGAGCATTATGTGCATTATACTCACGTATGTCGCGATGGCTGTCCGCATGTCCGTGAACGTGGGTCTTCCTGGTAGACCCATGCTGCACCACGCAGCTTGAAAATATTGATTTAGCGTCCTGCAGGGACTAGATCTGGAGGTAAAAAAAAATATTTGGCCTCCCTGCCACCAGGGAGACCGCCCCGCAGCGCCAAAAATCTCTCGAACCAGCTGTATTCTTCCTTGTTGAGAGACAACTGGGCTGCCCCAAAAGCTTTCTTGGTTTTATGGGTGATGATCTTGTGGACGACGACGTTGCGGCGAATGCCACGAATCAGAGCCTTGACCTCCCGTCTGATCGCCACAAGGGCGGTGCTGGAAAGGCGGCAGTAAGCCGGTGGAGTCCCAGCGAGGTACTCTGAGAATTGGGCCACATTCTTGAGGTAATGGTGCTGGGTTGGCTCCGCCATCCCCGTGCGACCCAGCAGCGTAGACCAGGCTCGAATCTGTGCCGCCTGGTTAAGGAAGAGTATGCTTGCTGGATCGGGGTGGCCTACCGACATGTACCCCAGAAAAGCCTTGATCCTTGTCATCTTGGACGTCACGTTGTTTATCATATGGGCAGTGGGATCGCTGCCTAATTGAAAGCCCTCGAACTCTTCCAAAAGCTGGTCTGTAGAACGGGGCCGAAAGTCACTTTTCAGCTTGGACACACCACCTCCACCACCTCCACCACCCCCACCACCCCAACTGAATGGAACCATACTCAACTGAGAGCTGGGACGTGATCTGGATAGGGATAGTGGTAAGGGTTGTAAACCTTCCGGGGCCTGGCGGGCGTTTGGGTACCTCTGGCCGCCTGCACAGGCCCTCACCTTGGGGCCGGGGCCGGGGACGGCGGCGGCGACGGCCTCTGCCTCGGCCTCCTCCTCAACTCCCGGTAACGGCGAGTGACTTGGTCCAGAGCTGACCTCACCCCCTCTACCTGCTTGCTGAGGTCGGACAGCTTGGCCAGAATACGCACTGTAGCGCGCCTGCACCGGAGGTCGGCACAGAGGCGCACGCCCTTGGGACCCTCTTCTTCTTGGTCCTCTTCGGACGAGGCTAGCCGAGACACCACGGCCACCGCCGGGTGCGTGGACTGCAACCACCGCAGCTCTCGGGCTACTTTTCGGCGCTTGGCTTTTACCATAGCAGACTGCTGGCCCGAGGCAAAAAGCTCGGGATGCGCCTTCAGGTGGCGGTCCAGCCGGGCGGGTGTCCTCCTGCAGCCGGGTACGGGACACGGTGTCTTGCGCGTGTCCACACGGCCCGATGCAAGCAAGAGCAGAAGCCATCTCTCCTCTGCGTTTGACACCTTGTGAACCGCCGACAGGTGCGGCGAGAGCTGGCTGTAGACGTTCAGGCAGAGCGCGCATTCGGCCATCACCGTCCTCGACGAACCCTCGGGCTTGCAAGAGGCCCACACGCCGCGTGGCGCTGGCCAAAGGCACTTCCGACATGTAACGTTGGTGCCCTCCTTAAAGGGCCAGACACCCATCACCCCATGGGTGTGATCGATACCTATGAGGGACCCTTTTTACCGAGTTCATCCAACAGAAGACTTTTTTTTTTCAGCTGTTACGACTTTTTAAAAGTTTTATTCCTTTCCTTACACCCCAACCGACCAAGACAGAGCTTAAGGGAACCCAGTGCCCTATTTGGGCAGCTGCCCCACCATGTGAGCTTTTACACAGCTTTTTCATGGGAGCCTTTGTGTGACTCGAGCCCAAAGGAACGCACCTTTTTCAGACAGACAGCCGTGAGAGAGTGGGCCCTTGGCTTGGCCTCTTCCTACACTCACACACACACACCCGCACAATTGATTGTAGTGCGCGCGCCTGGCAGGACTGGATCATGCCGGGGGAATCCCTGTTGCCCCTAACCCATTCTCTGGGTAAAGTTTTTATCACTTTTCAGGGTTCTGCAGCCTGAATGCTTAAGGAGCCCTGGCCTTGACCGCACAGAGCCCCTTCCCCGTTGTTTCATCCCGCCAGGAGCTCCTGGGCCACCCGTCAAATTTGGCCATAAACTCAGGGCCAGGGGCCAGGGAGGGCACAGCATCGAACTCACAAGGGTTGGAACCAGACAGACCGCTTGGTGAGTGCACGCCTGAGATGACTGAACCAGGCCGGGGGAACTCTTGTCCCCGCCCCCAACCCTTTTTCTGGGTACGTTTTTCCTTCAGGGATCAGCCTGGATGGTTAGGGGCCCGGCCTTGGCCGCACTCAGCCTCCCCCACCGCACTTACCTGTTGTTTCACCCCGCCGGGGACTCGTTGCCCACCCTGTAAGAGTGGAGCCAAGAGCGAGCAGGGATAAACTCGGGAAAGCTGGCGGGCAGCCGGGCCGGGCAGGCGAGGCACTGCAGACGGGCAGTCTGGGACTCCCACAGAAAGAGGCGGGAGGGGTTTATGTGGGAGGGGTTATTATTTTTAAGGGCCGGTTGAACACCTGAAGCGGTGAGCGGGAAAATTGGAAGTTGGTGGACCGCTCTGGCGGGTCAATGAAGCTGACATGGGGTGAGGCTCCGTTTGTGGACCGCTCCGGCGGGTCAATGACGCTAACATGGGGTGAAGCTTCCAAAGCCGGCTTTGACCGCTCCTTGGCTCCATCTACCCCCAACAGCCAGGGTCCCTGGCCCCCAGGGCAGTCACTCTCCCGGGGTACGTCTCGGCTCCCAGAGGCCCACCCACAACCTCCAGGCAGGCACTCGCCTCCCCAAAGCCGGCTTTGACCGCTCCTTGGCTCCATCCACCACCAGCAGCCAGGGTCCCTGGCCCCCAGAGCAGTCACTCTCCCGGGGTACGCCTCGGCTCTCAGAGGCCCACCCACAGCCTCCAGGCAGGCACTCGGCCTCCCCAAAGCCGGCTGTGACCGCTCCATGACATCCACCACCCCCAGCAGCCAGGGTCCCTGGCCCCCGGGGCAGTCACTCTCCCGGGGTACGTCTCGGCTCTCAGAAGCCCACCCACAGCCTCCAGGCAGGCACTCGGCCTCCTCAAAGCCGGCTGTGACCGCTCCTTGACAGCCACCACCCCCAGCAGCCAGGGTCCCTGGCCCCCGGGGCAGTCACTCTCCCGGGGTACGTTTCCGCTTTCAGAGGCTCACTCACAACCTCCAGGCAGGCACTTGGCCTCTCCCAAAGCCGGCTTTGACCGCTCCTTGGCTCCATCCACCCCCAGCAGCCAGGGTCCCTGGCCCCCGGGCACCCCACACTTAAACACAAGAAACATTGACTTAGCCAACCACACGCGCCAGCCAAATGTGCTGTTGGTGGTCCAAATGGGCCAAACGCAACGCTGGTGAACCACAGTTGCCTTTTGCACCCACTGCCAACCGGACCCAACACCCTCCGTCGTGGAGGGGTTAAAGTCGCATTTGGTGCACCAGTGGCTTGTAAATCTGGCGACTCGCGCTGATTCCCTCCCGGAGAGGGGGCGGGGAGGGAGGGAGGGAGGCGCTGTCTGTATACAGGGCTACAGTGACCACTCTTGGATAAGGGAGACCCTAGCCCCGGAGGCAACCGACTCACTCAGTCTTGCCCAGGTTCACCCACTCTTGTCTGGGCA
>CAIGQQ010035826.1:14919534-14936143 GCA_903798035.1 Danio albolineatus
AGGCGAACAGGGGGAACAGTGAGGTGAATGGAAGAAGAAGACCTGAGTGTTCGAGAAGGTGTGGCGATATGAACTTAACTAGTGAGGTATGGCGGAGCAAGATTGTGAACGGCTTTAAAAGTGAGAAGAAGTATTTTATAATTAATCCTGAAAAGGACGGGAAGCCAGTGAAGTTATCGCAGAATGGGTGTGATGTGACAGATAGACAGATTTTTTGTGATGATACGGGCTGCCGCGTTTTGTACCAGTTGTAGCTTATGAAGTGTTTTATTAGGGAGACCAAACAGAAGTGAATTACAGTAGTCTAATCGGGATGTGACTAAACTATGAACAAGAATGGCAGTTGATTGAGGTGTAAGGGAAGGACGTAAACGATTTATATTGCGAAGGTGAAAATAAGCAGACCGGGTGACATTATTAACATGTGCAGTGAATGAAAGGGTGCTGTCGAAGATGACCCCCAGACTCTTGACCTGAATGGAGGAGGTGATGACAGAATCATCTGTGGGAAAAGAAAACGTATGTGTTTTGTTTAAAGTGGATCGTGTACCTATGAGTAAAAGTTCGTTTTATTGTCATTTAATTTCAGGAAGTTTGAGGTGAACCAGGATTTGATGTCTGTAAAGCAGTTAGTAAGGGATGAAGGTGGGAGTTTGAGGTTGGGTTTGGTGGATAGGTAGAGCTGGGTGTCATCTGCGTAGCAATGAAAATGGATTTGGTGTTTGCAGAAGATATAACCAAGTGGAAGAAGGTAGATGATAAATAGCAGGGGACCCAGAACTGAACCTTGGGGCACACCGGTAGTGACAGCGACTGATAACGAGGTGAAAGACTTTAATTGAACGAACTGAGTGCGACCTGAGAGGTATGAATGAAACCAGCTGAGAGGTGTGTTGCCAATGCCAATAGAAGCGAGCCTGTCAAGAAGAATGTTATGTGAGATTGTGTCAAAAGCAGCACTTAGATCAAGCAGAAGAAGAATGGATAGAGAACCAGAGTCAGCTGCTAAAAGGAGGTCATTAGTGATTTTGAGGAGAGCTGTTTCGGTGCTATGAAGGGGGCGAAAACCAGATTGGAATTGTTCATATAAGTTGTTACAGGAAATATGGGTGTGGAGTTGAGCAGCGACGGTTTTTTCAAGAATTTTGGAGATGAAAGGAAGATTAGAAATAGGACGAAAGTTATTGAGATTATTGGGATCTAAACCAGGTTTCTTTAAAAGTGGAGTAACAGCAGCAACTTTGAGAGAGGAAGGAACAATACCAGTGGTGAGAGAAGAGTTAATTATGTCAGTAATAAGAGGAGACAGGGAGGGAAGTATGGCCTTTACAAGAGTAGTGGGTATGGGGTCTAACCTGCAGGTAGAGGGTTTGGATTTAAGAATGAGGCTAGAGATTTCAGTTACTGAGGGTAGAGAAAATTCTGAGAATGAATGAGAAGGGGTGAATAAGACTTGAACAGGTGGGTTCAAAACAGAAGTGGACATAATTTGCTGATAAATGTGTTCAATTTTAGAAGAGAAAAATGAAGCTAAGTTGTTACAGAAATCGACAGTATATAGGTTTGGAGGAAGTGAAACAGAGGGTTTTGTTATGTTGGTGAAGAGAGAGAAGAGGGCTTTAGAATTGCCTTCATGGGAACTGATTAAACTGGAATAGTATGTGGATTTAGCTACAGAAATACAGTCCTTATAATGAATAATGTGATTTGCATACATGTCCCTGTGTACAGTGAGTGGTTTTCCTGTACAGTCTTTCAAGCTGTCGACCTTTTGATTTCAATTTTCTAAGAGCAGGAGTGAACCAGGGTGCAGACAGAGTAAATGAAACAGTCCTGGTTTTTAGTGAAGCATGATCATTTAAAAGGCTATGAAGGTTATTGTTGTAGTGAGAGAGCAGTTCATCTGGTGTATAGAGACAGTGAGCACAGGGAAGGCTGTTGATATCAGAAGATAAAGTGTCCAAGTTGATGTCCTTAATTTTTCTGAATGTTATTGTGCGCGAAGAATTACATTTGGACAGAGAGAGATTACACTGAATGAGAGTAGCATATGATCAGAAAAAGGGAAAGAATCAGCTTTACAATTAACAGGTGTCACACCAGAACAGCAGATCAAGTCCAGAATATGACCTTTATCATGTGTGGGAAAATCTATGTACTGTTGAAGTCCAAAACTGTCTAAACAGGATGTGAAATCTTTGGTGAGTGTGTTGTCGTTATTGTCGTAACTCTAAAAGTAACTTAACATTGCTTAATATTATTATGCAATACTTTTAAAACTTTCCCCAAAACTGGTCATCATACCTCATGCTGTAGCATCAGGCCATAAACCTCAACCAAAAAGGGTTGAAACAACAAATTTAGGTTATAGCGACACCAAGTGACATACATACTCCATAACAAGAAGGTTGAAAATAAAATTATTATCACACGGAGAAATACTGTGCAAATGCATCTGAGTGATCGGCTAAAAAGCACGCAGCTTGCTGCAATGAACACTTGGTGTCGCACTTTAAACAGATTGAAAGTGTAACTGGATGCTTTTTAATGGTGATGAATATTAATAATTTTATGTTGATGTTGCTTGATCACTGTCTTGGAGCGTCCAATCGCGTATTAAGCATAAGCAAACCTATAATCTTTTAAAATATTTTTCTATCGTCATCATGAGCTTACCTCCGATCTAAAATGTAAAACTCTATTTTTTTTGTAAAAATTCCTCACTTGTATTTTGAGAACTTCTTATTATAAAATAAAATTTGCATTTTTAAATTTCTTTTATTTACAAAACTTATTGAAATTACATTATTAATTGTTGTTGTTAGTTTAATAATAATAATTAATGAATGTGTATTTAAATAAATTTGACATATTTACTTTAGTAGTTTGTTTGTTTGTATAGCAAAGCTGATAAAACCTGCCTTTCAGAATAACTGTGCTAACACACACACACACACACACACTTTCATGCACTTAAATGCTAGAATAGATTAAATGTAGCAATATGAAACTAATAATCAAATCTCACGTCGGTCAACAACGTGTCCTTAAGAGCTCTGTTACAAGATTTGTATATTCCTTATTCCTTAAATTTATTGCCAAATGTCAACGTGAATCTGATCCCTAAAGACGATCCAGGATTGCATTGTAATGACGTCACGCAGAAGCGGTTGCCGCCCCGCGGTAAAATTTCCTTTTCCACAGGCACGGCGGTGTCACCCGCTGAGAAACGCTTACCACACAAGGTTACGAAACAAACGCCATCTTGGCTCAACGGAAAAAGTCTCTGGTGTTGGAATCTCACGTCATTTCAGCGTGGCTTGAGCCAAAATGTCCCACCCTTGCTGCAGTTCGTAGTAACCTTCTCCACGAAAGCTTTGGGGGAGGGATAAACGAGAGCTGTCGCACAAACTACTTCTTCCTCCACTTCTGTGGAATACTGGAAAATGGCCTAGTTGTGCCTGGAGAGATCCTGCAGTTGCCACACATTAGCGTTTGCTTATGTGAATGTGAATGTTGGATTTACCCGAGAGTTTCATGGCTGAATCGTGCGTGAATATGATGATGATGATGATGATGATGGGGATTCCGCTGGTGAGTAAACGATTAACCCACAAACTGTTATTCGCTTTTCGTGGTGTTTACTATGGAGGTTCAGCGAATGTACAATTCAACATTACTCATTACAGTCAGAAATACAGGCGTGATTTCAAACTGATAGTTTTCAAGATGTAAACCAAGACTATTTAACGCATTTTTCTTTAAGGCTATTCAATACGCAATCTCTTGGAATTTTAAAGCTATACAATTAGCCTCTGTCTGTGAAGCGTGTAAGAATAGCTAGCAATCAGGTTAGTAAACACACGCAGTGATGTACGAAGTTAATGACTGAAGCGGGTTCTTTGACAGGCTAATGTTAGTTAGCTAACGGTCTTTAGAGACTACAATAAATCTAATTATTATGTTGTACATTTAGTTTTAGAATAGCGTCCTCACACAGTTTTGTCTGAATTAATATCACACTAAAGTAGTAACGTTGTAATAAAACGTTTTTGATAAAATTATCTGAGCTAAGTTAATGACAACTAACATATATTGTTAACAAACACAACGCTTCACCGTTTAATTTCACAGTGTTTCATTTGCAAATACCAATGCCACGTACATGCATACATAAATCAGAATTTATAACGTTTTTTTTAAACGATATAACGACTTTATAAAGTTTTAAGCAAGTTAACATACTGTAGTGTGTAAGTTTTTGGAAAACATGGGAAGGTGGTTTAACACACAATAACTGTTATTGGCTGCATAAGGCAGATTTAAGACTCTTAAAATTAATAATTTGAAAGAATCACAATGCAAATATAAAGGATCTTATCTCAAACGACAAAGTAGTTTTGATACCCAATTGTCAGATTTTTGTTCTTGCTTTAAGCATAAACTTAATTAATTTTGTTAAATTTCACAAAAAACAAAAAAACAAAAACGTAAATGAATGCTAATAATGGAAGATTTCTAAAGACCCAGAAATATGGTGACATTAAAATTAGTAATGTCTACATATTTGACTGATTAATCATTGTAGGGCAGGTCTAAATAGTCATGAAGGGTTTGGTGTTTGTTTTCTCAGAGTGAATCAACACATTTAATGCAGAAGTTAAACTTGCTCATTCAGCTTTCTAACGTGTGATTTACCGCACTTGTTTGAGATGAGTTTGGGAAAAAAAGAAATAATACAGAGTGGAACCTTCTGAAATCCAGTGGAGTCAGTGACAGGTCGACAGATTTTTGTTTCCTTCAGCAACAGATCCAGTAGTCCAATACATCTAAGGCTCTTCTAATGCTTTCTTTTTATGAATATGACACTTACAAAGGGAACAAAGGCTAGTTCGTTGTACTATTTTCATTCTCTTTCTTTCAGAGTAAATGAAAGCGTAGACCTGTTACAGTAGCATTTACTGTGATGTGCAAATGGAGACACCCTGGCAGCATGAGAGTTAAGAAATTTTCTAGATTTCAGAACTGCACTTAATTTCTGCATCTTATGTTTGAGATGACTTTAAGCTTGGGTGAAATGCTGCAGCAAGCCTTAAAGTTAATCCAAGCTGTAGCAGGAGGTGACAGCGAAACCATTCCTGAAGTGAGGAAGCAATCAAACTGAGCTTCTCGTCAGCAGTCTTGACAACACAGTGTGCTGCAGAAAGATGCTTTGCAAAATGAACAATAACAGGAAGAAAGTTGTACTTGATATACACACACTTATATATTTAGTACTTAAATATTTATACATTTTCACTGAAAAGATTGTTTTTTTTTTGTTTTGTTTTTTACAAAAGTTTATATTGTTTTCATGTGAAGGTCATGTGATTTCTCATATGCGTTCTTTGTTCTCACGGTTCGAGTTTGTTCTCCCAAGGTAACCTACGAGGCCGACCAGTACCATAAGAACGCAAATATGTGCACAGACAGCCATTTTTGCATTTATGTTAATAGTTGGCATTTCTGTGTGGAGTTTGCATGTTCTCCCTGTAGTCGTGTGGGTTTCCTCCGGGTGCTCCGGTTCCCCCCACAAGTCCAAAGACATGTGGTATAGATGAATTGGGTAGGCTAAATTGTCCGTAGTGTATGAGTGTGTATGGATGTTTCCCATCCAACCAGATGGGTTGCAGCTGGAAGGGCAATATTTGCATTGTGGTTAAGTTGGCGGTTCATTCCGCTGTGGCGACCCCAGATTAATAAAGGGACTACTCCGAAAAGAAAATGAATGAATGAGTTCAGAATGTATATTTTATTTCTAAGTAATGAATTTTCACTTTTGGCTAATTATAATTTGTTTGCTAAATTAATAGAATATGTTTTAAACACTCCAGAATAGGCATGGGACGATAACCATTTTCAAGGTATACCGCGATATGGAAAAGTCAAGGTTTTCATACCGCCAACATTTTCTGCTATACCGTTCCTAAGGTATGGGTCTAAGGTATCCTAGGATATTTTATTTACTTTTTTTTGTTTTTGTTTTTTAGGTGTAAATTGTAAAGCCATCTGTGTTTTTGAAACGAATGAAGACAACAGTTGATGATTCACTTGAACTATGTTACTGCCCCAAAATATTTTAAATGTTTCTCAAAATAAAATATATTGTGTTAATGGGGGAAAAACATTTTAGTTTTTTTAGCCAGACATTTAAAAAGAATATATTTTAGAGCAGTAAACACAATACTGTCATACGGTGATTCATTATGGGCTGGTTTGCAATGGCAATACTCCACTATTTAGAGCAAGGTAGGGCCTCAGAATTATTCTGCTCAGGGCCCCCAAATGTACAAGACCAGTGGTTTGGCATTTAAGTGAAGTGAGCTGCATTTAAAATCATTTAACACATGCAAGCTGTTGATTATACCACTTATTTTGAAGTCATTTGCCAAGTAAGAAAGTTAGAAGTATAGAAAAGTTATTAGTTTTGCTTTTTGAGGTGCAATTTGTGACCGTATTTTGATCAGTTATGACCTGCCAGATCCCCTAGTCCCTGCTTTGAATCAGTCACAGACAGACAGAGATTTTATGTGCGCATATAATGACCCGGAAATATCTAATAGCTCATAGTAACATGTGCTAGCTACCTCGCATATTAGTGAGTTGGTTGATTTCCATCGGCTCCTAGTGAAACACAAGTCAATGTCCTTGAGATTACACAGAATAATACAGTTTCTGAGTTGCTATAGTTATTTACTAATGTTTGAGGGTAGTGCGTTTATTTCGAACTGTGTTCAAAATGGACTGGAACTACCTGTGTGTTTAATGATTTTATTTCACACCAATAAAACCTGAATCAATAATTTCAACAAACCATGGAATATTGATATATCAAAACGAACACGAGGAATTATTATTATGTTTGGGGAAAATAGTGTAAAAAATAATATAATAAGCATGCACACATATATAGAAATTTTGGCCTAAACTGAAAGCCATAACTGTCTGTTTTAGAAAGCTGATAACCAATATATAGTCTGATAAATAAATGTTGAGTTTTTCAGTGTCTGACTCTTATTACAAGCAAGCAAACAAACAAACACAGTGGATAACAGTAGAAACGCCCCTATTGCTTTTATAAGGAGTTTAAACAGTTGGGTGGCAACAGTTTGTAAATATAACCAATTAGGGCTGTGCGATAATACGATATTTAATCGTATCACGATCCACAACCTGCACGATCCACTTTTTCAGAAAAATCGTTGTATCGCCATACAGCATATAGTGCAGTGCTTCCGCGACATTCATTCTTCCATGACGGGCGCCTCACCTTAATTCATCCCGCCACGGCTATTACTGCTTCTCATTCAAAACATTCAGTCGTCTGTCGTTGTTTTTTTTTCAATAGCGGGTTACAGTCGCACCAAAACGTATTAAAAGGTAAGTGAATTATAACAGCGGGAACTTTTGTGTAACCATAGTGCTGTGCGTCATTTGTTTAACCCTTTAAGGTTACATGCTGTCAGGGCTGCGCGATGCGTGAGGCCAGCATACCGGCGCAGCTTTCAGTTATGATGAACAGTTTCCATAAATATACTTTACAGATAAAGCTCTACGCTTCTGCATACAATTACTTTCTCTTGCTGGAGTTTAAAGCTGCTTCACTTTACTTCGGGACGCCTTAATGCCGCTCTGTAGGTTTATTGGAGACATTCGTAAATATTCATAGCAAATCTTATCAATGTTGGAGACATACGCGTTACATAAACACACTAAATCACACTTCGGCAGCGTTTATTTGAGGGCGCAAGAAGTTGTGTGCACGGAGAAAAAAGGCGCGCAAGCGGAGACCCGCATGCACGTATTACTGTACATAAATGTGATCTCGCCCCGTAAGACTGCGCTTACGACATTTGTCACTGAAATAACACGGACCGTAGTTGGCATGAAAAGCATCCCAAATGAGGGGCCAGAGATGACTTTCAATATAAGTGATGATGACACTACAGCAATATAACAGCCCATATGCTGTATTTTGCTCCTCAAGACACCCACGTTGGCCTTTTCAACATTAAAATGTGAATATGTTGTATTTTGAAACTACATAACATCACTGCATTGTACAATGTGGCTTTCTTTACAAACACATTCAAATGTTGTATTTTTAAAGCACAACAAAATAAGTGCATTACTCAAGAAGGCTTCTTCGACGAACACATTCATATGTTGTTTTGAACTGCGTAACAATTAGGGATGCAGCGATTATAGATTTTGGTTGTATAATCATGTAGTCTGAAGAATAATCATGGTTTTATGGTTATCATGATTATTATGCATTTATTAAGTTCAAAACACTACTAGTTTTGTTGACTTTGTAAAAAAAAGCCATTTACATTGTTGAAGGTGTTGCTGAGGATCTGTCTAATAAAGATTTGTTAGATTTGTTAAGTGTTCATTTTGATGGTAATTGCAAGTCTTGTTGATTGTTCTTCCTTTGCAGAATAGTATATTTTAATACTGGGACATTAGTTTAGTTGTATTGTACCTGTGGAATTTGCAAAATAGTCTTTAAAAATCAACTTAAAAAAAGAATCGTGATAAAAATCGTGAATCGTGATTTTCCCGGAAAAAATCGTGATATGATATTTTTTCCATATCGCCCACCCCTATAACCAATATTTTTTTTTATAAGCACATCATACTTGAAAAACAGTCTGCAGAAACACTTTGATTGACATTCTCTCTTTGTACATGTCATCAGATGAAGAAGCCCTTCCCATTAGTGCCATTTTTTTTAGAAAGCATTATTTGTGTCGTAATTTGTCCTGAAACTTCACATGCACATTCTAGGGACATCAGATACTCGTTTTACATGTTGTAAAAAGGTGCATAATAGCACATCAATAGCATATGCACACTTTTGATGAGTTTATGTTATGGGAAAGATAACGCCTGCTGCGTTGCCATGTTTTCACCATCAAAAATAAAAGTTTTAGATTTCAAATGATTTTGGGAAAAGAAAGATCTAAACCTTTATTTTATTTTTTGTCTATTGTAAGTTGTCTTTTTTTGTACATTTTGTAAAGTTTGTTTAGTAACTTTTTAATTTCTTTTTTTATTAAGGCTTGTATTTATTTGCAAAAATATCATTTATTTATTTCCAAAATTAATTGTTCATTTTCAGTGTCTGCCATGTATCCATTTTATTGCTACTCTCAGGGATGTGATTCTTCCATAAAAATACAGATTTCCATATTTCCCAAACTCAATGAGACGACCACTGTAATTTGCATAAATCCATAGTTTTTTTTATTTGTTTTGTTTTTTGAGAGGGAGGAGAGGATCTCCATTGTCATCAAAGTAGACGACCGGCTTCATACCGGACATCTTTCAGGGATGTAATTGTAGACCTACCTAGGCTACCATGCATATAAAATAATGATATTGTGTGTAGTCCTATAATCTGATGAAGCCACTGGCAATATGCACGATTATGAAATTGCGTTGAATGCATGTGCAGCTGTGCACACTTTTTCCATGCTCACATTTGCATGTCACGACCACGTGCGCTCTATACATTATAAATACAGCTGCAGGACGCACATTTGTTATTATTCTCTGCAAGTCATCTGGCCCTGTGTCTTTATTAATTCAGCTACAGCCTTGCACAGGGCTATTCAATTAGTTTGTCATGGGGGCCAGTTCATGAAAAGCATCTTAAACGAAGGGCCGGAGAGGTATGACTTGCAATATGAGTGAGGACACATCTGTATATGTTGCATTTTTGCTCCTTAAGACACCCACGTTGGCTTGTTCTACATTAAAATGTTAATATGTTGTAGTTTGAAACTACATAAGATCAGTGCATTGTACAATGTGGCTTTTTTTAAACAAACATTCAAATGTTGTATTTCAAAGCACAACAAAAGCAGTGCATTGTTTAAGTCGGCTTATTCTACATTCAAACACATTCATATGTTATGAACTGCATAACAATTATGGATGCAACAATTATAGATGTTAGTTGTACGATTATAGTCTGAAGAATAATCATGGTGTCACGGTCATCACGTCTAATGTAAATTTAAGTCTTATATTAGGCAGGCCTAGGTATTTAGATTAACTGTTGTTATCATCTGCGTTCATATCCTTAATAAAGGTACAGGAGCAGTCACTGGGGCAGTACTTTTTCAAAAGGTACATATTTGTACCTGAAGGGTCTATAATGGTACCTCAATGGTACTTTTTAGGTACATTTGGGCACTATGCACCTTTGAGGTATATTTGGGTACATGTACCTTTTTAAAAGGTACTGTCCCAGTGACAGCTCCTGTACCTTTATTTCTGAGAGTGTACATATATAATCATCTTAATAATAATTTGTCTGTACGATGTTTTCTACTGCCTGCGCCCGGAAAGACACGAGCGCATTGCTCTGCTTGCACGCGCACATTACAAATAACAAACATGTGTGCGGAAAGGACGTGATATTGGAACGGCCCGCTGCTATAGTTAATTCAGTGTGGGTGCGTATTGGCCTCAGAACAAGCTACAAGCTCGGAACTTTAAACTAGCGCACAGGTGGCATAACTTCCATGCAACACAAACGCGCAATTGAAAAGCCTATACAACTAATTGACCGTGACAAATTAAAGCGCAGTGAAATCGGCTAATCGTTGCATCCCTAACAACGATATCAGTGCATTGTACAAGAGGCATTTTCGACAAACATATCCAAATGCTTTCGGCTGCCCGCTCCACTCACCTAATGTCATGTGACTCACGCTCTACGCGGCCTTCAACTGCAGCTCGTGCGGTATTGAACAGACGCAAGTCACTTCTTAACTATAGTGGCCGTTTTTTTGACTGAACTAAATTTATTTCTGATGTCTTGGTCACACTACTTGGAGAGCCAGAATAAATTGCTTTGGGGGCCGGATTCTGCCCGCGGGCCACCAATTGAATAGCCCTGGCCTAGCACCTCAAATTGAATACCTGAAAGTGTCATAAATTTAGATGATATTACAAATTTTTAAAAATATGTTTTATAATGAATTAAAACTATTAACAACAGGGACTGAGCTTAAGAAACGTGAAAGTGCTCTTATTAGCAATGTATGATTATTTTTTTTTTTTCAAGGTGTAATGTTAAGGTATGTTGGGCTACTCAATTCAACTGAACTCAGTATTTTTACAGATTCAATTGTTGACTGACTAGTAGTTTATTTATCACATGGAATAAAGATTCAACTAAATTACAGGGAAAGTTATATTCTGTGGACACAAGAGAACTAACTGAGTTAGTGGCGCCATCTAGGGGCGGTGAGTGGATCTGTCCTGACATTTATGTACAAAGCTATTAAATATTACTTGGGCCACTATTAAACTGCTAAACATTTAAACTGATTAAAAAAAAAAAAAAAAACTTAAATTGTGTGGTCAATAACAAATATTTATATAAAGAATATTATTATTATTTTTTGAATTATTTTGTAATTCATTATTTAAAAACACATGCAAATATATATATATATATATATATATTCATTTTTAATTTTTTTTCACATGCCTGAACTCTACCCTAGTATATCAAAATTCTATAATATTATATTTATTTTTCAAATAGGCTTTTATAAATATAGGGCTAAAGATTCAATAAACTGCTTTATTTAAAAATATATATTTTTCACACTATTATTCACGTCACACTTTACAGGATTAAGTCACAAAACAAGCCATATAGGAAAAAGATTAACATTTCATGTTAGCAGGGCATTGGTGGGCATTGGTGGCTTTCTTTCCAAACAGCTTTGTTATATAGCATTTAATAGCCCATTGGCTGTTGAAAATTAGGTGATTGTCATTCACAGTCACACTTTATATTCTGTTTGCCCTGTTGGTTATTATTTTTTGCGACTTGAAACTACAAAAACCACAAGTATTACGACATGTTGATTAAATGTTATTCCAATACCTGACAATCCCAGAAGTATTGTGGATGGTTTTTAAATGTCTCATAGTAAAAAAAAAAAAAATTCAAGTGTACAGGTGTAAAAGCACAGCACCTTAGTTGACTCTGACTGTGCATGTATTATTTAGGGAATCTACCGAGTAATTAAATCTTAATTAGGCATGGTCGTTGGTTTCATGGCTTGCAAACAGCTTGCCTCTAAAACCATTTTAGGTTTATAATTGCTTTTTAAAAGCAATTAAAACAAATCTAAAATGGAGGAAAGTTTGTGCACTGTACCATTAGTCTCTCGTGAATTATATAGCACTGCTTAAACATTGACAATTAGCCGTGAGCGTGAAAACAAATCTCTTTGTGTTTCAGCATTGGTGGAGTCAGTTTAATGGAAACTTTGCTGTTTTTGAAGGTTTTGTTGTTGTGCTGCCAGTCATCTATAGCAACGCTTGCGGATTTGTAATTAAAGGCTTACTTTGTATAAGCACAACCCATTCAGGCAGTTATAGATGCATTGGGGATTTTACCCTGAGTGTGCATCATGTTCCACTGTACATAGAACTAAAAAGTTGAAATGTCTTTTACACTGACACAATAATGAAACTAAACATATCATATGCTTTAACACATATGTAGCTGAATAATGGCAAAGAAACTTCCAACACAGGGAATCTCCCATAAGACTTGATTGTGGGAGACTTGTCACTTGCCAGTGAACTTGATTCTTTATTAAAAAAAAGACATGTTTATAAACTCTGTATATCCTAATTTTCTTGTTTTTTCAAAAATTCTCTTTTGAAATAATACTTTTGCTGATTGTCCAAACTACTTATTTAAAATAAGTTGAAACAACAATTCTCACGGGTTTTTTGGGTCAACTTAATTGTTTTATGTTGAATCCAATTAAATTTGTAAAAATTATTAAGTTAAATTAATTGATTTGTGTTGGTACAAAGGATTTGTGTGGAACCTAGGATTTTTTACAGTGTAAAGTTTTTGCGTAATACATGTTACTACGACCCCGTAGCTAGACAGCTTCCATATTTTTAAAAGTGTTATTACTATTTTTCAGACATGTTGTTTAGTTACATCCCTAAATGTTTTTTTTGGCAGAGAGTGATGTAACATCTAGGTTAAATGTTGTTGATTTGAACCTTCTATGAGCTCTTTGTTGGAGATTTTTTTGGCCATATTAAGTAATATCCTATAAGCTGGAATCATGCGTTTTTCTGAATAACACACACTTGTGAGTAAAGCCATGCTGATAGCATTTTAAAAAAATGATTCAGTGACTTGCTCTAAAAGATCCGCCCATTGGGTTGTGCATTTACTTTACATACCTGAACTATAATAATGTAATTGATGTTTAAATTATGTGTAAGCTACTATTAGGTTTTTTTTTAGTTATTGCCTATTGAACTTTAAAATAAAAAAATCATAATAATTTAAATTGAGTAAATAATTAATAGTGTTTATCATTCATTCATTGGTTTTCTTTTCGGCTTAGTCCCTTTATTAATCTGGGGTCGCTACAGCGGAATGAACCGTCAACTTATCAAGCAAATGTTTTACGCAGCAGATGCCCTTTCAGCTGCAACCCCTCACTGTGAAACATCCATACACACTCATTCAGGCACATGCACTACGGACAATTTAGCCTACCCAATTCACCTATACCATGTTGTTTGACTTGTGGGGGGAACCAGAGCATCCTGGAGGAAACCCACGTAAACAGTGGGAGAACGTACAAACTCCACACAGAAATGCCAACTGTGAAAAAGACTTTGAAAGCCACACTCACTCAATAACATTCAAGGACAACTAACTAATGATTGTTGTGGAAATTGTTGTGTATCTCCAGAGGAAATATGGGAAGTGGTATTTGGGATAAAGGAATGCGCTTTCCCTCCCATAGTATTTTCCCTAACCCGAAACTGACACAAAAAGACATTGTTTTGATCCACAATACAGACATGGACTCTAACTGATCCATAGCTTATCATTTTCTTGCATGGGTTGGCAGTGCCAGCAAAGATACCCTCCAACAGATATCTGTAATTTGATGTTTTCAAGATAAAATAATTTTATTTTTTAAAGAGTTTTCTTATTTTTTATTGTTAAACAGAAAAGAGAGAGTAAATGCAAGATTAAGGGTCTTGTTGTCACTTAAGCACTTTTCACGACTGTATTTCTTATTCGCCTCTTTCCGCATCTTAGCTTTGTGCTGACAGTGAGGCAAAGCATGCATCTTTAACTAAGCATAAAAGGTGTCTAGTCTGCTTCTGTCAGAAGTCTCTTCTTGGTGGAATATCTGGTCTCTGGCGTAATCTTCGGCACACTTGTTCTTTTTGCGAATGGCCTTTACTGTGACCCAGTTTATCAGTGTCAGCCTATCTATTAACAGAGTAAGCACCTGAGCAATTTCAATGCTATGTACAATTCTGGAAATGCTCTGGTTTTAGCAGTAGCATAGCTTAATTTGAATCCTAACATCTATTGAGCATAAGACAGAATCAGACATAACCAGAAGAATTCCAACCAGCACAGTTTGTCATAAGTGAATTTTGTTTCTATTTTCTAATTTCTATTCCAGGTTTGGCTGTCAAATGTGTGTGAGACTGGATGAGACAAGGGCTCTATCAGGAGCCTTTGTGCAGATATACCTGCAATTACTCGAGGACCTCTGGGCAGGTCAGAATAATTATTCATATTTGTTACTTTCCAACTTTAATAAGCCTAAATACAAATCAGACAGCTGGTTTATTTAGACTTGTCACAATTATCCGTATGGAAGCTGTGAAATTGTAATTCATTTCCTTTATTATACGCTTATTATTTTGCGAAAAAGGCTGTATACTGTAATACCTACTACTTAATGTCTAAAAAACAGCTAAAAACTAAAAATGATTTTAAGCCGTACTTGAATTGCTGAATAATAATATTATGGTTTACAGTGTTAAAGATGAATCCATTGGAATTCTGTTTTAATATAGCTAATGTTTGAAGCTAATTAGTCTAGTTCTTGGAAGGACTTTGAAGTAACATTTTAAAGACTGTTTTATTTATGTGTTTATGCATGCTAAATGGATAAAAGTATGTATGCTAAATAAATAATAAACGTAAAATATCTTTAGAAGAACATGATCTTTATTAGGTAAATGTTGGCTATAAACAACTTAGTGCGAAAGTTGTCAATCTTAAAATAAGGAAAATTTAATTATAAACATAATTAAGTCTTAAAGACATGCTAATTTATAGTGCCGGATGACAAAACAATGTATCAGTCTTTACCTTATACCATGCACATTCTGTATCATTGACATTTTTATTACATTTTAAAGAGCATCACAAAATATGTTTACTGCTACACTGTGGAAGATGTTCTTTTATAAGTTGTTAACACTCTGCATTCCTGTGCATCTGGAAAATGTTATATTTGTGCTTATGAAAACTTCCTTTCAGGTTCACACGACACTTGGCAGGGTGGAGTTTCATGACCCATGGAGAATTACTTCCAGGCTGAGGCCTTTAACCTGGACAAGGTGCTGGATGAGTTTGAACAGAATGAAGGTAAGAGAGTGCTACAAACTTTAAAGGGGACATATTATGCCGATTTTTACAAGATGTAAAATAAGTCTCTAATGTCTCTAGAGTGTGTATGTGAAGTTTCAGCTCAAATTAATCCACAAATAATTCTTATAACTCTTCAACCTGTCCATTTTAGGTCCATGTCACAAATGAGATTCAAAAAGGGCTACAAAAGCATATGCCTCATCATAGCAGCAGATTCAAAACAGGAATATAGTTATATTTGTGAAAAAATAAAAATAACAAAAGTTCTCAGAAGTAGGTAGCCTATGGAGATTACGGTTTTCATTTGTGCAGCCTTAAACTGAATGACAATCCAATCCTTTCTACAGACTGTTTTTATGAATTTTGATTATTAAAAAAATAATTAATAAAATTTTAACCGTTAGAGGCAGGCAATATTCACACACTGTTGCCAAACAACTCTCTAGTCTTTAAATCTCTCAAATTTTTGCATAATAGGTCCCCCTTCGTAAAGATACAAGCAGGAACTCTGGCAGTCAGAGATATTCTGAGGCTGTAAAGTGTACTGTTAGAGATATCAAAAGATATCCTGTGTCAGTATATTTACTTATCTTCAGGTAACCCACATAATTGAATTAGAGGACCATGGACCAAATGCAGGGTAACACAGGTGCTGATAGAACAAATGTTTGATATTGTCGCTTGAGTCAAGCTGTACACAGCACAGCTAGCGCGAGCAGGTAAATGAGCTGGTGGCACCAGTCTGTAGTGTAAATGGGGTCAATCGAATTAGCATTTCCCCTCAGGACTTCTGCCTCTCCTTGATTTTCCTGAACATTGCTTAATTGGTGTCACACAGTCAAGCACACGCAATTTACGAGGTTAGGGTTGCACGTGCATTTGAGTTATAGCAAGATATTGTAATTAGGGTTATTTTGATCTTGGTTCTGGGTTATCCTGACAACAGCTCCTGTTGCACAGCTCTGTAAAATTGACTGTTTTAAATTTATTGATTGCTTTTGTCCTGTATGCCACACTAAGCACTAAAAGCCACACAAACTTGCCTCACACACACACACACACACACACACACACACACACACACACACACAC
>CAIGQQ010035826.1:14947484-15012587 GCA_903798035.1 Danio albolineatus
ATATATATATATATATATATATATATATATATATATATATATATATAATATATATATATTTTTTTTTAATTAATACATTTTTTACTTTTTTCTTTTTCTGTCAAACTCAAGTCAAACTGGTTTGTAGCAAGTAAACAGTGAGTAAACAATAGAATTTTCAGATTTTGGTGAGCTATCCCTTTAAGAGCTGAAGTCTTAACAAAATCGAATAGTTTAATCCTTAAATCAGTAAAACTTCAGGAACAAAAGCATTGGTTTCTGCTGTTTGGTGAATGTTAACACTCAATTTTATTTCAGTACACATAATTAGGAATTTCATTTAAAGACCAAAGATTATTCATGCACATTGGTCGCTACATCGGCCAATAGTATGCTGCTTACTGTATGTGTGAGTTGTGCTTTTTATGTTGCTACACCACTGTATAGACCAAAAAATGACATTTGTAACATGACTACACCATAACAATCTGTGCGTCTCACAAATGGTATTGAAATGTCTCTTTTTTTAGTTAGATTCAAGTATTCTTATTCTGAATTAGGTATTTAGATAGTTGACATTTGTCTTTACAGGGATAGTACACCTAAAATTTATATTCTGTCATTATAAACTCAACATCATGTTGTTCCAAATCTGTTATGACTTTATTTTATCTGTGGAGAATGAAAGAAGATATTTGGAGAAATTTTGGGAACCAAAGAGTTTTAATTCTCATTTGACTTCCATTGTGTTGTCCTTGGTGAATACAGTCATGTCACTGAGGACCAAAACTGTTCTAAGTGATGATAGATTATAATTTTGCCATGAATTATCACTTTGGTTATTATTTATCATCATTGGTTGGTTATCATCTACCAACCACTTTGTGTATTTTTTAATTACATTTCATTTGCCTTTAATTAAGTCCAGTATTACTCAAATTTATAGCAATCATACATATTGTTGGATGATATACTGATACAGTGAAACCAACACTAATGTTACTGTTCATAACACTGTTAACGAGTGCAGAGGATGGTGAAATTCAGATACTGCTAATTGTCATTTTGTTTTCAACACACCCTGTAAATAATAGACCCTCTGACCAATCAGAGCACAGTAAGCTCTTAGAAAGAAGGCATAAACAGAGTTGATCTTTAAACAAACAATTTCAAACAAATAAAATATAAATAAAGTGACATGGCAGTGTACGTTTGTGAGAAAATTTATGCTTTTTAAAATAAATCTGTTGTAAAAGAACCCCAAGCAAAATTAAAGGGATAGTCGACCCAAAACCGAAAGTTCTGTCATCATTTACTCAGCCTTCACTTGTCACACACCTGTTTGAGTTTTTTTTCTTCTGTTGAACACAAAGGAAGTTATTTTAAAAAATCTGTAACCATTGACATCCATAGTATTATTATTATTATTTACTATAGATGTCAATGGTTAGAGGTTTCGAACATTTTCAAAATATCTTCTTTTGTGTTCAGCAGAAAAAAGAAACTCATAAAGGTTTGAAACTACTTGAAGTAAATTCACTACTTGACTAAATTGTAAATCAATTTTCATATTTGGGTGAACTATCCCTTTAACATTTAAAGTATACAGTGGTTGAGCTTGATCTAATCCCACTCTTGCTTGTGTGCAGGAAATGTTTTAAGTCACCTGGGCCACTCGTTCTTCACTAAGAGCTTCCTGGGCAGCAAGGAGCACGGCGGCTTCCTTTACGTCAACCCAACCTTTCAGACCCTGCAGGACCTGCCATTGCCCAACCCGCCCTACCTCTTTGGTATCCTGGTGCAGAAGTGGGAGACCCCCTGGGCTAAGGTCTTTCCCATTCGACTCATGCTCCGCCTTGGGGCAGAATACAGATGTGAGTTTGTGTTGAGGCCAGTTTGAGGAGTTGAGAAGTTGAGGCCAGTTTAATGATGTAGGTTATTTAAATGTTTAAAGGGGTTCTATTATGCTTTTTCACTTTTTGAATGTGGAAAAAAGTTCTAAAATGTTACAAATCTCAATGTTCACTCCAAAATATAAAATATTTAGTTTAGAAAAAAACAAAAACATTTTCAAAAAATACGACGAATGGCTCAATAGACTACAAGCTTTGTTTTCTGGGGTTTTACTGATGTCAGTAAGTCAACCTGAATCCCGCCAGTAGAAATTAAAGCCACAGTATGTAAGTTTGACATCCATTGGTTAAACTACGTATTTCACGCCTGGTTGACAACACACATAAGCTCAGGTTTCCAGATTGATGACACCAACAGGAGCGAGCCTGACTATCGAGCTTAAAGGCTGATTTAAAGGGTCACGAAACCCCCCTGGCTCCGCTGGGTGTTTTCACACCTACAGTCTGGAAAAGCTCAAGAAAGTGGGTGTGTCCAGCTCTGTTTAGGTGGGAGTGTAAGGGGAGGGAATGAGGGAAGGTTTTGCATAAAGATGGGAGTTTCCATTTGTGCACGCGCTCATTTTCAAACAAGCGACGCACACACAGACGCAGGGGGAAAAAGAAGTGACTGTTTACATTGACATGAGTCATCTAATTATTAGCCAAATTATTAATTTGTTGACTTTAGCGGCAGTTTGGCACTTATACTTTAATCCAGGAACATTTCCTGAATGTCCCCCGTGACAAACGAGGTGTGAGAAACTACTAAGAGTGTTGTTTTAATGGAGTGTTTGATACCGTGCGGCGTAAGGCAGAAATAAAAACCCTCCGCAGACTATCCTGTCACAAAATGCGGCGAAAATTCTGCACAAGCAAATTGTTTGACTGCAGTGTTTACACTCGGAGAGCAGAGTTTGCAGCGGATCTTTCAGTCTTTAATATTGTACAGATATTAACGTACTGCAAACTCGGTAGCAGTTAATCATTTTGACAAAGGTCTGTCTTTAAACACTGAAAGAGTTACGAACTCTACGAGCTACTATCTAACTACGAACTAACTTTGCCATCTGAATAAACAAGCAAAGAGCACTGATGGCTTACCATATCTGTAGACCAGGACAATAAACGTAAACTGGAGCGGCGTCTGTTTTAAACCATTTCCAGATGCGGAAAGCTCTCGGGTGAAAAATAAAGTTTCTATACAGACGCGTTTCTGCTGCGCGCACGTGAGTCCAGCTGTGCTCTCATAGCGGGAAATGAAGACTAAACCTGCAGCACATAAACACAGCACTGGCGACCTGCGTCTCCTTCCACTTGTTTTGGAAGCACAACGTGGCGTCCCTGCCGCCTGGACACTGCAACGCGTACACAGTCTTCGAAGCTCTCGTGCATATTAATGAGTTGCGCCGCATACACAATAGAGCGCCCTGATTGGCTTGAACAAAGGCTATCTCATGAATTAATGCCAGACACTCAGAGACGTCAGAATGTTCTGGCTGGGACAAGCATCCACTGTGCTCGCTGGAGGATATGCATAGATCTCATAGGCGTGACGTAGCCTCAAAAATTCGTTTCAAACCGGAAGATTGAATTTGCTCGAAATAAGGCAAAAACAACCAATTTTCACTTTTTAGTCAATTATATGTGTCCTAATAGTGTTTATAGCAGCGTGGGACACATATGACTGTCAACAGCTCAAAAAATGTGTTTTGGTGTTTCGTGGCCCTTTAAGTCATGTTCTAAATTAAAGAATCGACACAAGATAGAAGGAGTATTTTCCATATTAAAAGCAGATTTTGTTTTAACTAACACCTGAAATTTTTATTTTAGAAAATTTCCATTTCTTGCAGCTGAACAAAAGAAAACTGACAATGATCACCTCAGGTACACCCATAGACTAAAAGATATGAACGTAGTACGCATGACGTGACCCATAGGTTTCTGAAGAGCGCAATTCAAGATACAAGTGGGCAAAGCCAACCGGCATGATTTTGTTCGCGCATCATTGCTCAAAACCAGGCCTAACCAAATAAGGGCAAAGAGGTGGAGCATGAGCGGAGCTACAGACACCTGCTAGCATTTTGCTTAGAGGGGCTTTTCTTTGGGAGGGAGAAATGCTTACTCGTTTGAGAAATCGTCACGTCATCACTCCACTTGCAGTTTTGCGATACATCACCGATTTTGATCCCATCCCAAAAATGATTTAAACCCGAAAGATGAAGTTAGCTGACAAAAGCTCAAAATTATCCATTTTTCCCCACAATTAAAGCTGACAGGTGCTAACCTTGTCTTAACTGATGCACAACACACACAAATCTGTTAAAATCTCAAAAGTACCCCAGGATTTCCTGAACCTTTAACAGTAGGAATGCAAGACCTGTTTTCTGCAACCTGTAAAAGAGTTGTTTAGGAAATGTCTTATTCTTTGACTTTCTCACACTAAGATCTCTGTTCGTAATTCGCAAGCACAGCCCCCCCATGGTGATGAAATACATTAACAGTGTGTTTCCTGCTGAGATTCTCAAATCGTGAATCCTCAGCCATGATATGCAAGCCTTCTTATACTTAGAAACTCAGTCTCATGTTTAGCAGTGTTTGAGGACTGGTTGAGCACAACAGGCCCTCGATTTTTACATTACAGTAATTGCCTTATTATATAATAGGGGCCGCTGAGTCATGCAGAGTGTGAAGGAGCTTATTGTGAGCTGCTGATTTGACTAGCGTGACTTGTATCAGTAGTTCAGCATGTTCTTATTGTGAACTTGTTTTGCAGTTTACCCGTGCCCGCTGTTTAGTGTTCGCTTCAGAAAACCCCTGTTTGGAGAAACCGGCCATACAATCATGAACTTACTGGCAGTAAGTATTCTTATTTTCCAGCATTTTTGTGCATTTAGCACATACATGTACCATAAATAAAAGATTGGGAATGTACGGAACTGAACAGGTTTTTGATAATGATTATTATATTGTAAATTGTCGAATGCTTTTGTGCTGGTATCTTGGGTGGTTATAGGTAATTATGACATTAAAAGCACCAGGGTCCCTCTTAATGAGTGATACTTTGAATCATTCATTCAAATGATACGTTCAAAGCGGCTGGTGCTAATGTTGACAAACACAATTTGGATTTTATTAATGCATTAGTAAATGCTGAACTATGATTAATAAATGCTTTACAAGATTATTCATACTTAGTTAATTAATAATTTATTATTAATTAAGCAGTGTGTCTGCAGGGTTTTTTAATGTCTTACATTTCAAAAACTAAATTTTAGGCATTTAGGTCATAAATTCACTGAAATATTGTCTTGTATGTCCTAAAGCATTTTAAACAAGTCTTAACATTCATGTAAAGCTACCCAATTTACATTAAATCAAAATTATTAATTTTTATTTCATGCCAAAAATCATTCAAATATTAAGTAAAGATCGTGTTCCATGACATTTATTAAATTTCCTACTGTAAATATATCAAAACTGTATTTTGGTCACCTTTAAAGTCAATTTTTGAAGTATTTAGATTTTATTGATACCTCAGATGTTGAACTCTGAATCTTTATTTACAAAAATGTACTTTTATAACTAGTTGTGCTCCCCAGTCCCATATTGTGTGTAAAATAAATCCCTCTATATATATATAACACATTTGCGATCATTTTGCATGCGAACATTAATATTTTTAAAAAACACTTAATTTTGTAATAGTATTTAACTATATTATTTAACTCGCCTATATCATACAGGGATAATTTTACTTTTAATTATAGGGTTAACTGTTACATGATTTACAAGGTTGACATTATAATCATAGACAATAAATATAAAATTCTTATGTGAAGCCACGTCAACTCATTTAAGAGCATTTGACTTTTCTCACGTGTCTAAAGGACTTCCGAAATTATCAGTACACGCTGCCGGTGGTGCAGGGGCTGGTGGTGGACATGGAAGTGAGGAAGACGTGCATCAAGATACCAAGCAATCGCTACAATGAGGTGAATGAAGACTGACGTGGAGAACACTCCACATTTTTTAAATATTTAACAAACTTCTATCATGTTAAAGGTATAGTTCACCCAAAACTGAATATGCGGTCATCATTTACTCACCATTCACTTGTCACAAACTGTTTTTGTTGAATGCAAAAGAAAATATGTTTGAGGAAAGCTGGAAACCTTTAACCACTGACTTCCATAGTATTTGTTTTTCTTACTATGGAAGTGAGTAGTTTCTTCAATTATCTTATCAAAATACCTGTTGTGTTCAACAGAAGAAAGAAACGCATAACGATTTTTTTAAACCACTTGCAGATGAGTCGATTTTCATTTTTGGTGATTTATTTTAGTGCCTTTTAGCCCTGGAGGTGCAAAAATCTTTTGGTGTTTCGCTTCTGTTTGAAAAGCATTTGACGGAGAAGAACTTGTGGTGGCAGACCTTTGACTAACAGAGATGATTTAGAGCTTATTCTCTATGGGCTCTGTTAGCTATATGCTAATTTATTCACTTTACTAGAACATTTTATACCCTGAAAAATGTAATTAAGTCTTAGGATTATGCATAACTTTTTTTGAAATGTCCTGACAAGTTTTTTTTTTTTTTTAGCTCATGAAGGCAATGAATAAATCCAATGAGCATGTGCTGGCAATGGGTGCATGCTTCAACGATAGGGCAGATTCCCATCTTGTCTGTGTTCAGAATGATGACGGTAACTACCAGACGCAGGCCATTAGTATTCATCACCAGCCTCGCAAAGGTATGGCAAGATTACTTGCAATTGCAAACTAAACTTAGTAGCTCCATTTTTATTTGCTTTTAGCACGCATAAAATACATTTCTTTTTAAAGTAAATAGCAATCATAGAGTCATTTATTACAGGATTTTCTGATTATTAAACACAAAGATTTCCACAAAATTATGAACTCTTTATAGGGCACTCATCAAAAAAAACCCTGGCGTATTACTGGGGTTATTACAAGAATTTAAACTGTATGACTTAAAGGTGCAGAATGTAAGATTGACACCCAGTGGTTAAACTAGGTATTGCACTCTAAAATCAAAAAACGGCAACAAAGCGGCAATTCAATTCATTTTTATTTCTATAGCACCTTTACAATGTAGATTGTGTCAAATCAGCTTAACATTGTTCTAGTAAATTCAGAGTTGAAGTTCAGGGTAGTTCAGTTTAGTGTGGTTTAATTTTCACTGCTGAAAGTCCAAACACTGAAGAACAAATCTATTGATGCTTAGCTCCACAAGTCCCAAACCAAGCAAGCCAGTGGCGAGAAACAAAACTTCACCAACTGACGAAAGCGAAGGGAAAAAAAACCTTGAGAGAGACCAGGCTCAGTTGGTCACGACCATTTTTCCTCTAACGAAACTTCTTGTGCTGAGCTGCAGTCTAGGTGCCGGAGGCTGGAGAACACTGGGCGTCCGTGGAGATGGTGCAGGCGAGTAGGTCACTGGCAGGTATACAGGCTGGCCCATGGGATCAATGCGAACACTCGTCTGTCACTGGAGTCTTTAAGGAAACAGTCTCATACTCTTCACTCCTCCATGACCACCACAGCATCTGCTCAGGATATGGCTTGGTCCTGGTTTTGGAATTCCTTTATGGTTGGCATCATCTCTTCACAGGTCTTGGATCACATCAATGCAGCTGCACAATCTGTAGAGGTCTCGTGATGAGTATCCCCAGGTGGAAATAGAGAACAGAAAATAATTAGCATACAAGCGACGGTTTATTTAAAAGGAGTGAGCGACTTCCAACGACATCTACGCAAGTGACAGTGACGGTTGCCGACAAGGTTGGTGTGTCGAGCGTTGCGACAAAGTTGAGAATCCTTGAACTTTACGCAAATAAAGAGTGACTTTCTTGAGCGACAGCCAATAGGAGCACTAGTAGAGCTGAAATGCAGGTTGCCAAATTAACTTCACCAGCAAGAGCAAGCATGCTTCACTATCGTACCTGCACTATATCCAACGTATAAAAGGGATTAATTTACATATTAAGTGGAGGTTTTTGTCCTAACCATCAACTGAAACTTCTATTTTAGAAACGGGATAAACAACAGCATAAACTTCTATGACAATGATCACCTCAGTTACTGGTTAGGCTTTAATCAGTATTAAATGCTACAAATTTGAGTAAAACCATTTTTACGTGGCATTCATTGCCATATTGTAAGCAGCACCGGATGGTTAACCTCAGACCTTGAAAATAAGAAACATATGATAGATAGTTAGAACTGTGACAAATATCTGTCCCACACCATTTACTTTTAATAATGTTAAGAGTTTTAATATGGATTAATTAGATTATAAGCCTTGCCATTATAATAATATCATTTTGTGGAATGGCTGTGCACTACTCTGTGCTTCTGAATGGTATTTTAATGTTTCCGTCATGTTGCAAATATAGCCAAATTGCTGGTCACTGGAATCTTGTGTCAAGTGTTGTTGGAGTACGGTGTCACAATGTAACCTGCCTAGGTAATGTTTGCGTTTATAATATATATTTTTTGCTAATTAAAATTCACCTCGTGTTTTTTTTTTAAATCGCTTTATTTCAGAGGCTGCGGCTGTCCTCCAGTGCTTGCGTTTTCGGCATACATTGATGTAGCCTGAAAATGAAATAAGTTTTTTTTTTTTCATCAAGACAACCTGGGATGCTGAAATGCAGTTGGGTGAACTGGCAGTGAGAACAGAGACGGATCACACATTTTCAAAGGAGAATAACTGACTTTGGCATTGTTTTTCAGATTAACAAATATATTCACTAAGCATTTAAAAAAAAAATTATCTGCAAACATGTTATGGTATTTTTATGCTTTGGATCAGTCAAAAACTTACATGTAGCACCTCTAAGCAACACTGATAATAAACAACTGATAATAATAAGAATGTTTCTTGAGTTAAAATCACCATATTACAATGATTTCAAAATGATCATAATAGTCAAACATACGTAGTCATGACTGAAAACTGTAGCAATTATGTTGAGCTTTCAGCTTTGTATGACTGGAATAAATGACTCTTTAAGATGTCTTTAATATTGCTATATATAGATAATTATAAACCGCTATTATATTTCAGTCATGCTATTGACATTCACTATTGACATTCACTGTATAGATAGATAGAAAAGTACATGCATACATTCATATAGACAGTTTTATAGCAATAGGTATAGCAACAGACATCACGATCAGGTGTAAAGATATACAATGGGCCTTCAAGTAACTGAATCAGAAGTATTCAGGAATTACAATACTTTATGTAAAATGTAATAAAAATTAAGTCAGATCAGTTTTTATTTGGAAAAAGAAAAAAAGCTGCTACAAAATACAAAAAAGGTCTTAAAAGGCTTAAATTTACCCTCATGAAAGCTCCAGAAACTTTCTTGGTGTATATAAATTAGGGTTGTAAGTTGATCGGAATTTGCTATCAATAATGATATATTAATAGGTTATTTTTTCATGGATTCTTTCTTTCATTACCTGATACAGTTTGAAAGTTATGACAGTTGTTATGACAGACTTTCTTCTGTCGAACTTTAAGGAAAAAATGTTTAATAATAATGTTAGTAACCAGACAGTTTTATTTCCCATTTACTTTCATTGTCTTTTTGACTCATGCAATGGAAAATCAATGGAAACAAAAACATCTTTGGTTACAATAATGTTTAGATAAATCCACGTTATCAGTGATTTCTTTTATATATTTTTTCATTTTTATTATTTTTTTTATTTTTCAACTTTTAAAACTTATTGGAATGCTATTCAAGTTAGTAAATGACGTTCATCTCAAAGTGAACATCCAATCTTGAATGTTCGTTTTTTTTATTGAATGTATTATTTTCTTTTCAGTGACTGGTGCCTCGTTCTTTGTCTTCAGCGGGGCTTTGAAAGCTTCATCAGGCTACTTGGCAAAGACAAGCATTGTTGAAGGTACGATAAAAGACATTTGCAGCCTCTTTCTCTAAATGTAGGACATCTGATCCCTCTTGAGCGATTCTAAACCGGACATAATCTCCCTCTTAATGTCTCTGCCCAAAAGTCCCAATTTTACTTTTTGTACCTATCCTAATTGATCCTAATTTTTAAGTGCTTAAATGTGCAGATTCATGTTCTTATGCGCTGATCTTATAATACTTGCACTGCAGATGGTGTAATGGTGCAGATTACAGCCGAAACCATGGAGGCCTTAAGACAAGCTTTAAGAGAGATGAAAGATTTTAGTATCGCCTGCGGAAAAGCTGACCAGGAGGAGAACCAGGAACACGTCCAGGTTCAGTGGGTTGATGATGACCATAACGTCAATAAGGGGTGAGGGCAAAACTAAAACTGAATCCTGCTTGAAAAGTGCTTCGACACCATTTCCTGAAACACATTTAAAAGCATTTACTTCCAATAATGATCCAGGCGTGTGTAATGGAGTGTGCTGTTGACATCTTAATTAAACGCACATCATGTACTGCTATTAGCAGTAAATGGCTGCAAACCCACAAACATTTAGACAGTCTCATAATGCTGTTTGTTTTTTTTACTTTTACATTTAGACGTATTTTTTTAATGCTTAAAATGTTGACCAGTGTTTCAGAAAAAAGAGGTCCAACTATGATGTGATGTGATGTTCCATCATAATTCAATGTAATGCCTATATTTATTCATACTTATTCTGACCTGTATATATTAAAAATGTTTAACAATAAGCAATCATACATTTGATTAGGATTTCAATTTTACATTTTTTTTTAAGTCTTGCCAACAATTGGGGAAATTACTAGCTGTTTAAAGTTCCAGTGAAGTGCTTTGAAAAATGTTTTTTTTTTTTTTCTCAACTAAAACCTGAAGAGAGGGTGGGACAGAGTAGCTCCTCCTCTTAAAACAAAAACAGCGAATAGCATCTTGCGTTTGTTAAAGTGATTGAGATAAAGAACATCAAATGAAAAGCAAATCTTTAAGGGGCGGGGCATGCCAGATACTAGAGAGCATTCGATTGGTCAGGATTTTAAGAAAAACCAAAGCATGGAGTGATGTGAAAAAAAAAATTGATCCATTTAGGTGGAAGTGACAAACTACAAACTTTGGGTGCTTATATCAGGTTTATATCTTAAGTGAATGGGGTATATGCACAGCTAGTGTTTCTTCCCATACCAATAAACCTCTGAACGGTTAATGTGACTTTTGATGTTTTTTTTTTTTACAGCATCAATAATGTAATTGAATTAAAATGCAATCAGTTAAATAGACTTCGGCTTTCATTTAGTTGTTCAAGCTTAAAATTATATTAAAAGCCGTTAACACACACGCGCCCGTCAGGATCAGCAGGCTAGTGGAGAAACTCCATTGAGAATACTGGGGTAAAATAAATGTTCATATTTTAAAGATATGGTGTAGAAAAATGTAATTTAATGCAGTGCTGCTTGTAAATTCTGAGACCCACTTTATATTATATATAAATCAGGCAGTGAAGATAATTTATTTGTAAAGAAAACAGGGTTTAAATGTACTTGTAACGGCACACAGTTCACCAGAAGCGTTTGACTCAGCTCAAGCAAATACCCTATTGCACCACTGTTTTGTAACACACTAGCTTATAGACATACTTAACATTACTGTGTTCGTTGTTAACCACGCTTGCATGAATCTTGTGGCATAGAAGCCAATTTACATGACCCAGCTGAACTCACAAACACTCTTCCTTGTGAGCATTTGAGTGTATAGATAAAAGCTAGCTTAAAGAATCATCTGCTGTTAAAAACTAAACTCCGAATCGGTTCCAGAGAACGGCGATGCATTTTGAAAATCTTAGAATCAATGTAGAATCAATTTATCAAATGGTTTTCTTGCATAGCTGTAGAGTTGGGATTGTATTGTTGCGTTAAGGCAATACTGAAATACTGGGCAATTAACAGCTTGCAGCACATTACTTTTGGACATTTCATGCCAAACAAGCATCATCATGTTCCACATGATACAAAAAATACATACATTAACGGGCACTGCCAGAGGTAACCCAACAACGTGACTATTGCCATCTGTTGGAGCTTTACGAATCAGTCTTTAGATCATCCTGATTTCAGGCTCTGAAATTGATGAGTCATATTGTAGCCAGACCTGAGGTGTGTGAGCTTAAATATGATCTATTGAATGGCATTGTGAGCCACTTTTATGTATATCCTATTAGAAAAAGTCTAGGAAATTTCAAGTTCGTTAAAGAGATTATAAGAAATGTTTAACAAACCTCATTCTAATCTCACCGTCTCAACTTTTCTTATTTTCAGAGTAATTAGCCCCATTGATGGGAAATCCATGGAGTCAGTCACCAGCGTTAAGATCTTCCATGGCTCCGAGTATAAAGCCAATGGAAAAGTCATTAGATGGACAGAGGTATTCAACGTTAATTTGATTCAATGTTATGAACACTTTAGTAATGATATTCTCGATGTATGTGGATATTCTGCTCATGTACATCTATAATAATCAATTCATGAACTGCACATGCTCATCGAAAAAGCAAAGTTCACTCCAATAGCATGCCGACAGGACGTTTTTATGTTGTACAGTTGTTGTTTTTTTTATTCGTATAATTTAAGTTACATTTAAACCATCTATTAAAATTGTTATTTTATCATTAGCGTAAAAAATGTTTGGTTTTGGTATGGGCTTTTGGATGAGTGCATCCAGAGTTTTTGGGTTCATAGCAGAAATTTCATTTTGGTCAATCCCTACACAAAAGTTTTACTGTCATAATAAGTGCAAAAATATTTGATTCACAACTATTGCTGTGAATAATTTTTTTTTTCTGCAGGTGTTTTTTCTGCGGAGCGAGGACCAGAACAATGGCCTGAGTGATCCTGCAGACCACAGCCGGCTCGCGGAGAACGTGGCAAGGGCTTTCTGCATGGCTCTGTGTCCCCACCTGAAGCTGCTCAAAGAGGATGGCATGGCCAAACTGGGCTTACGGGTCACACTGGACTCTGATCAGGTGACAATGTCTATTTAACCCCTTTTGTTCATTGTTATGATAACTTTGCCTGTGTTAATGCTAACTGCTTAAAATGTGGCTCAGGTGTGTATTTTTATTGGAAATTTAATAGGTCACCCTCATTTCCTTCCTAATGGAAAACCTGTAATATACCTTTTCGGTCATGTCGCAGGTGTTAGTTTACTAGATAAATTCTAGAGGTGCAAATTGGGGAGGGGGGGACTTCATGGTCAAAACTGATTTTTTTATTTTTTTCTTATTTAATATTCTTATTCACAGTCAGCGTTTGCAAAACACAAGCCTAATAGGAATATGAAAAAAAAAAAATTTAGATTTATTTAGATTTTTGGGTGAACTGTCCCTTTACGTGAATTCAGCAGCACACTTGCATAGGCTGGCCCATCAATGCTTATTATTTTTCGGTTTCTAGCACATGTCGAGACAGGCCCAAATCATTGTGATCTAATTTTAATATAAATTTGATTCAGAATCACCAGAGAAAGATTGTGATGCATTGATTTTTATTTGTTTTTTTTCTCCCAGTTCTGCTTAAAATATACTGAAAATGACCCTGCCCTTGAGAAAAAACACACCATCTAATGCACTGTAAGGGAATTAATTTTAATATTCGACAAAATAGTATAAAATTGGCAATATATCAGTATGAGTGTCCATCTATTGATAAAATATTACTGTGGAAAATAATGCAATATTTTGGTGTATCAATATTTTTTCCCACCCTTTTCACATTTCTGGGTTTCTTAGCAGCAGAAGTCATCATAGTTGGGTAAATTTAGAGCACAGTGAATGAGAGAGTGCATCAAATATTTTATTTGCTCCTATATAACCCTAATAATGATCCTATTTGCTCAAATAATTAAAGGAAAACTCATTTTGTCTGAATGAATTTAAATGTTTGATTCACGCTCATTAACTTTTGGTACATGATCTCATTGTTTCTTATTCTTCGTTCAGTTTTCGCTTTTACACGTTGTAATTTTGCACGCAATGTCATATTTTTGATGTATGCTTATTATTTTTCGATCCACAACTGCGATACATTAGGCAGGAATTTGATCACATAGGAAATGCCTGCACGCTGTCTCTGCTCTACCTATATGCTGCACACACATTGCCAGTTTTTCAGTTCCAAGAATGCAGAGAACAGAATGCGCCCTGTGAGAAATGAGATGCTGCGTTTTTCCTGATGATCACATGACCTTCACGCATTTTTAATGGAAAATTATTTAAACATTACAGCATTCGTACAACGATTTATTGTTTTTCCCCTTTTCACTATATATATAACATGCACAAAAACCTTACAAACATACTTTGCGTAATACAAATAAAACAGATAATAATACGAAATTCAGCAAATAAACAAAAAAATTAGTTTGTTTTGGAACTGAACTTTGGCGGTTGATGATGACGCTACACGCAAGAACGCAAATTGAGAAACAGCCACTGCCACTGTGCTAGCATGTAAAAGACCCCTGGGTTCTCCTCATCCGTCGCGCTCTGGATCATTTCTCTTTATTTCCGCATTCAAGTAATGATCTTTATGTCACGGATCGAGTACAGTTGCAATGAAGTGCAGAGTAAACAAATACCACACACACCACACTTTGCTTCAGACAAACATGTGCAAGCTGCGGTATCTGGTTGTGTCATCATAGCATACAGTTTCGGCCGTGTTGTTTCAGTGATAAATCTTTTCTCCGAAAACTGAAAATGCACTTTTGGGCCATTTTTCAGCTGAAAATTTTTGGTTGGCGAATATTCAGTGCATCCCTACTGAAATGGGTCCATTATTAGATATATGAAGGTGTAAATGAAGATAAAAATGCTCTTGAAAATGGATCTCAAGGGCAAAAAACTTTTTTTTGGACTTTAAATGTCTCTGGACTGTTGTTGGCCAAAGAGCCAAAGAGCTTTCGGATTCCATCTAAAATTTCTTCATTTGTGTTCCAATGATGAACGAAGGTCTCAGGGAATTGAATGATAAGGCTAATTGAATTTTTCATTTTTGGTGAACTAACCTAACTCCTGATGTCTTCCAGGTGGGCTATCTTGCAGGTAGTAACGGTCAGCCGCTGCTCCCCCAGTACCTGAGCGATCTGGACAGCGCCCTCATCCCAGTGATCCACAGTGGAGCCTGCCAGCTGAGTGAGGGGCCTGTGGTGATGGAGCTCATCTTCTACATCCTGGAGATCATCTCTTAAGAGGAAATTCCAGTCTCAGACTAGCGCCTCCCACCAACTCAAGACCTTCTTCAGTCGCTCCTTTTCTCTCTCATTTGCACTTCAAAGAGCCTGAAAGCTGTGCAGGAACAAGTCCTCCATATCACCTATGCACCATCTCTACCGGGACGTCCTCTGCTGAACGCGGTGCTCCCTTTGGTTTCTCCTCACCTCTCAACTCCACTGTGGAAACCTTAAGGCCCTGTTGAGTCTGAAGGGGTGGTCGTCCTGAATTTGATCACTTCGGAAGCATTGTAGCAACAATATGCTGAAACACAAGAGGGCGCTCTTTAAGTTCAGCCCTAATGGAGAATCTCCAGATACCGATGTTGGCCGAGAAGAGTAGGTTTGTGCTATGAAATGGTTTGTGGTCCAGTCCTTGGGCCTTCGATAAGAAATGAAAGACGAGATTCAGTCTCGCCTCTAAGCTTTATGAATCACCAGATGCTTTATTTCATGAATATGGACCTAGTTTTTTTTATTGGTTAACGAAAAACTGCTCCAAAGCTAAAATTATGTAGCTTCTTCAAAGTTGGACTGCTTGGCTTAGGAAAGTTGATGATGATAATCTCAAGAATGGACCTCTGTTACTTATTAATATTATTATAAGACATTATGATCCAACTACAATTTCAAGCGGCCTTCAGGAATGAAACTACAGCTTCAAGTTCTACGTAATGGTAGGTTTTGAGGATCTCAGTCCGATTAGAGCTTTGATTGGTTTGGATTGGGATGGTGGATAATATGTTACCGTTTCTTTGAGCCGCTGCATTTCGCATCCCGTCCCATCTGTTGACTTATTTAGCAGCCCATGTTTATATATATATATATATATATATATATATATATATATATATATATATTCTGCCAGTGTTTTTAACATGCTATCATATAAAGGAGTGTGTAAGGAATAGCAATGCAGCGCACAGGATATTAAGCCATCATTAAGAAATGTAAAGTGGGAATAAAGAATGGAATTACTATAATTGAAATGTTATTGGAAGGTTGAATGTTACGTTCGTTGACTAAGAATGGTTGGATTTTCATACATAGTTTCTAAATCAATGGTCTCAAACTGAGTACTTGGAGGGCCGCAACTCTGCATAGTTTAGCTCAAACCACCTCCAACTCACACCTGCTTAATACTCTCTAGCAGTTTTGAACACCTTGATTAGTTGGATCAGCTGTGTTTGATTAGGGTTGGAGTAAAACTGTGCAGAGCTGCGACCCTCTAGGAATCGAGACCTATGATATAAATGAAAGTTCATCTAAAAATAATATTTGCAGTTGTTTTACTTGTCCGCACGTCATCCAGGTTATAGGTGGCTTTTTTTTTTTTTTCAGCAGAACATTACAGAAATTTTTAGCTCAAATCTAGATCCTTGGGTATTTATAAGGCAAGGCACTTTGTCAACAAACGCATACAGGCTAAACAAAATTAATACTCATGGCTCTAGATCAGGTGTGCTCAACCCTGATCCTGGAGATCTACTTTCCTGGAGAGTTCAGCTCCAACCCTGATCAAGCACACCTAAACAAATTAATTAGGACCTAAACAGCACTTGATAATTACAGGGTGTTTTTGATATGGGTTCACACTGAAACCCTCAGGACGGTAGATCTCTGGGAACATGATGATACATTGACGTCTTAAGAATCGAGAGACCATTTTATATATAGTTGTATGTCACCTACATCTTGGAGAAGTTGAGGGTGAGTAATTGTAACACATCGTAATTTTTGGATGAAGTATCCCTTTAATCCAGTCGTCAGTTTGGGGTCATTAGTTTCTCACAGTGTTGAGGTGTGGTCACATTAATGAACTTTAGCTTGAAGAAATTGTTTTATTGTTTGACGATATTATGAATCACAACTCGCAGACTCAAATCTTTTGTTGAAAAGTGAAGCCAAACCTTTTTAGCATCCCCTTTTGGCTAGTCTCATGCAGCAAGATGTTCAGCATCATGATGGAAGGCAGGACTGCATGATGTTGGAAAAATATGACATTGCTATAATTTATTTTGCCAAGATACATATTGGGGCGTAAATAAAACCAGATTATTTAAATAGCTCTATTTTAAAATAGTTCATTAGTTTTTAACAACTGGGATGTGTTTTTCTATGCAGTACGTCTGCATAAATGATAATAACTTACAAGTAAAAATAAATAAATAAAAAGGACTTTCCGGGGAGTCTAACAGTATTTATGTACAGAAATTGAACAATTAAATGTAAAATAATATTAATATGGCCATCATTGTATAAATATTTTTAAAAAATAATAAAATGTAATATCTTTATCAAATGAAATAATAGATCTTTACTTAATCTTTAATAAATAATCTAATCCTGCAATGTAATTATTGCAGATACATACATTGCGATATCGATGCTCAAACCACATTGTTTAGCCATAATGAGTAACCCAAAAAAATGATTTTGGTCTGGAGTGGTTGCTTTACATGTGACTGACATGTAAAGTAACCAATCACATGTTGTTTTATTGGCTGACCAGTTTTTAAAACTGTTATTTTAAAGAATTCTTGCAGGAAATATTAGTGTAATTTAAAATAGCCAGTGTTTAGTTGATGATGAGGGAGCAGTTGTATGAAGGACTCTTCTTTAGGGCTGGATTTTTCATCATTTTCCCATGGAGAATGTTAAAAGTACATGACATCTCACAGAAATCCAGCAGAATTCATCCAATCAGATCACGACATCAAAAACTTAAGAAGTGATTTCAGTTTTGTGTGCCTTATTCATCAGATGTTCATCCAGTTGTTCATCTTCATGTTAATTAAAGAAACACGAGTCAAACTAAACTAAAGTCAAATCAATATATGCTTTAATCTCCCAGTGATGGGTTGCAGCTGGAAGGGCATTTGCTGTGTAAAAGGTGCTGGATACGTTGGCGGTTCATTCCGCTGTGGCGACCCCGTATTAATAAAGGGACTAAGCCCACAAGAAAATAAATGAATGAATATACACTTTAAATAATGTTTCTCTCAAGAAATGCCAGTCCCAAAGATGCTTTGTCATTTTAGATAGTTCGACACTAGTTAACAGCACCAGTTATTCCATGCTCTTAGAACAGCATCATCGTGTTCTTTTGATTGGATCTGTGGGATTTTACATTGATATTGTGATACCAGCTTATGATTATTACTGCACACACTCTAAATGATCATAGTGTCATTCGGCCATTTTGGCTTCACTTTTCTAGAGGGGAATAAAGTGAAGACGTAGGCCCGATTTGACCCTTTTAGTCCTTCACCTTACCCTACGCCTCGTTTTGCGCATTCACAAGGGGTAGAGGTGCCCCAATTCTCGTTAGTTTGACTGCGTAGGGCTACAGGGAAGGGCTACATAGCCCTTGAAACTGAGATTTTCCAAGACCACACTCTAAACCAAGGGTACAAAAATTTCCCAGAATACACCAACTACAACTACAACATGGCTGCACACGCGTCAGGAGATGAACAAATTATTATTCGTTTGTCATTATTAGGATTTGTACAACAAACAAGCATGTTTGAACACATTCACAACAGCATTCGTGTTTTACTGTCTAGCAAAAAAAAAAAAGAAAAGCTAAACGTCGCTGTCTATAATCCATAATAATGACCCCTGTATAGCAGTCCCACAACATACTTTCACATCTGTCACTTGATGAGACTCGAACACCCTGTCAGAAAAGTCTAGTGGCTGGGAATGACCTTTTTACAGTGTCTGATATAATATCAATGCTGTTTTTGTGTGTTTACATAGATTAATATGGCCACGATGTAAATGCACAGTTTAATTACGAGCTTATTGCTCCATTATATTTTCATGATTACATGATATCATTGCCCAAAAAAATAACGCAACTGGAATAACTTTTTTATAAATTTTGAAGCCTTTCCCCTTCACACTGTTTCAAGGGCCAAAGGGAAGGGGTAGGGGTAAAAAAAAAAATAATAGAATTGGAGTTGGGCTGTAATATCCATTTTCTTTTTTTATTCTACAGTCTATGATCGGTAACACCTTAATTCAGTCTACAGTATGTGAGCATCTTAAATCTGTGGTGAAATGTGTGGCAAAATGCATAACATTTCCAACTAACTAGATTTGTGTTAAAATGACTATGGAACTTAGCTAAACGGTGATAAATGTGACCCCACTGAAACATTTCTTAATATGAATTAGCTTTAGCAGGACTCCAGGCTGCAACTAGAATAACCATAATCACAAATAATACATTATTTATTATATAGCCAGGAAAGTGTGTTTGTTTGTCTGCATATGGTTTCAGATGGAACTCTTAAAGAGACATGGTGATGGGGGGAAAATTATTTTGCAAATCTTTTTATAACTGAGAAACTTTGCTATCGCTCGCAAAACTGTTAGCATAAATCTTGTGTTTTTTAGGATGGAAATGAAGAGTTTCGTTGCAAAACGAGATATATCCATTTTGAGAAATGTTGGTTATTTGACATTATTATTAAAGACATCAACAGTCAACTTTATTCCCAATTTCTGTACGTTAAACTATTACTTGAGCTCAGTGAAGGCCAGGGACACATCCATCCTTCAAATCCAGGATATTTTTTATTGAATTTTATGTCCATAAATAGTTAATAAATTAGTCAAAAAGCATGCCAAAAAGCAACATATTTATCTTAACATTGTCAAACATCCTAAATTGATTAAAATTAATAAAAAACTATATGGAACAGTATATACAAAGATTGATTATTAATAATAAGATTCTGAGTTAGTTCCAGAACGTACACAATATAACATAACATAACTTTTTTTTTTTTGCTGGGGCACCAATGGCTTTAAGCAGGCTTCACTGCAGCATTTGAAGAAATCTTTTGGATCATCAGTGGGAAAATTAACAATAATTCATCAATAGATCGTAAATATTCATAATATTCAAAAACATAATGCCACAATAGATATAATGTGACTATGGCGTGTGCCAGTAATCCAGGCCAGTCCCTGAATGAAAAGGTCGGATTACAACACACCGGCTGAGCTGTCAGAGCAAACTAACTGCAGGATGTTTATTGTTTCAACCATTCTTAAACAGCTTCGGACTAATTGTGATTAGTTATAATATAGAAAAGCAAGATTAAGTTAGTTAAATAAACGACTTGTAGCTTGTTACAGAAAGAGTGGAGGCTCCTTCTTTCCACAAAGCTGCTGAAAACCTGTATGATCAGAGCGGGTGCAGCCGCGATGGCGCAGTTCCTGTTGCACCGAGTCCGCCGATACAAGCTCGCCTCGTCCCTTCAAATTTAATGACTTATTTCACTGTTATAATAATAATAAGTTTTTATTATCATAATTATTCATTCATTCATTTTCTTTTCGGCTTAGTCCCTTTATTAATCCGGGGTCGCCACAGCGGAATGAACCACCAACTTATCCGGCATTTGTTTTACGCAGCGGATGCCCTTCCAGCCACAACCCATCTCTGGGAAACACATCCATACATTCTCATTCACACACATACACTATGGACAATTTAGCTTACCCAATTCACCTGTACCGCATGTCTTTGGACTGTGGGGGAAACCGGAGCACCCGGAGGAAACCCACGCAACCACGGGGAGAACATGCAAACTCCACACAGAAATGCCAACTGGCCCAGCCGGGGATCGAACCAGCGACCTTCTTGCTGTGAGGCGAAAGTGCTAACCACTAGGCCACCGTGGCGCCCCATTATCAAAATTATTATCATTATATTTATTCTGTGTTGTCACTTGTCACTTTATGTACACTGGAAGCTTCTGTAGCCAAAGCAAATTCCTTGTGTGTGAAGCACACTTGGCAATAAAACTAATTCTGATTATTATTATTATTATTATTATTATACAGCTGGAATGACAGGCTCCAATCAGTCATCAAAATCCATGAGGTTAGCTCGACTCTGAAGCTTTGATTCTCTGACTGACAGACGGACGTAGCCTGTGACTGACAGCTTGCCTACAGTATAAACAAATAAATGGCAAAAGTTTTTAGTTAACCCAGTGAATCCTCTATTTAAAAACATATGTTTTTTGTTTTGATATTATCGTTAAATCAATGAGCAAACTCAGAGGACTTCGCCGGCAGCGACTCTCCTCCCAGGGGATGCTGAGCTCACGCATATACTGTAGCTGTTCTATAATATTATATGCTATATGTAAAGAATATGCTCACTTTGTAAAGAAACTGGACTGGCGGATATCGCGTTTTGTGAAAAAATACATTTTATAGTAGGCCTAAAATGTTCATTCTTAAATTGTGTTAATGGCAGCAATTCACACATAGATAAGGGTACATCTGAACAGTGATTTCCAATCATGAAATCCAAATGTCAAAAAATGGCGTTTATAGCGTTTTGCAATCAAACTCTTCAAATATTAAACTACCAAAAACTACATTTTATTTAGCTAACAAACACAAGCTTCACATAAGGAAATAATACCATTGTAAGAGAATGCAAAGTCACTGAAATATTTTTTCCCCTCTTTAACCATGTTATACCTTTTACCGTTAGATAATGACCTTTAGAGAAAGGTACATTAGCTTTGAAATCTGATCACTTTTTTATACTGGACTGGAAATCGGTTTTTGTTAGGCTTGTAAAGTCTCGAATTTTTTTTTTATGTGTATTTATTTCAATAACAAAAGTCAAAGGATACATTTGAGAGTATGTGTTGGTAGCCTGTTTAGACCTGTCAGACACAACAAGTCTTTGTTCTTCATGAAGTGTTCATTCAAATGATTCATTCAAAACCATTGATTCATTCAGAAAGGGTGAAAGACGCTGTTTTATGACTAGTTGACTTAGCGGGATGGTTCATGCAAAGAAAAGATTTCTGCCATCTTTTAAATCTATTTTTGAGTCTCCTACTATGGAAGTCAATGGGTGCCAGCAACCAGCATTCTTCAAAATACCTTCTTTCGTGTTCAACAGAAGAGTAAACGAAGAGCTCATTTTTATTTTTGGGTGAACTATCCCTTTAAATGATTTCTTTAATTCTGAACTATCATTACTGAGCTGTTTTAGGTTTGGTTCAGTTATTTAAACCCACATCTGGCTCATAGACATTTCATTTTAAACAACCAGTAGTTCTTCTTTTCGTTTGTTAGTCTGTAGTCTTGATTTAGATAAGAAGCAGATTACCTAATTTAGTTGATTGTCTTTATTTTGCTGATGTGACATCAGATTTCATGAAGAATTGATGAGTCTGCCTACTGGTAGGCTCAGAAGGCTGTTATCATCCATCCACATGGTTAATCGGCTTTTGATCACATACAGCTGTGGCCGGTAGTTAACAAAAAATATTTATATTACTTATTAAATTTCCCATAAATTGTATTTTATTAACGCCTAAAAACAGATCTGGAGTCTTCTCTGTTAGTGTATATATAACTGATTAACCATGTGGATGGATGAAGAAGACTCCTACTGGGACATATCTATCAGCTGATAACCACTGAAAATGCCCATTCAATCGAGTGATAACATTCGAAGCGGGTGCAATAATAGCTCTTTCTGAATGTGGATCACCGTAACCTGCTTTTCCCATCCTCATGTTTCAAAGGTCAGCTGGATTTGTTAGTCATATCTAAACTGATAGAGAAACACTGTGAGTATGGAGTGTTTGAAACGAGCCCCGTTTAGTCGTTATTTAAATGACTTTAGTTGAAGCGGTATCTTGACTATGACAATCAAACAGTAGTTTATCTTTCAGTCAGATAATCGAACGTAAAAGTGGGATGGAAACTGTTTTGCATGAAGACTCATGATATGGTTGGTTCGATCAGATGGCTTGTGTTTGAAGATCCACAGCAAGTGAACATCAATGTTTGCTATTACCAGCTCACCAGTTGAGATGTAAACCATGAGTTTCTGGCTTTTGGTAAAGAGCAGCTTTGAAAACAGACTGTTCATGAAAAATAAATGGCATTACAAGAAGCTCTAACACGGCTCCAAACAGCCTTTTGTTACTTTCAGCATCCATCTATTGTTTTTTTATTTATATATATACAGTATGTCACAAAAGTGAGTACACCCCTCACATTTCTGCAAATATTTATTTATATCTTTTTTATGGGACAACCCTGCAGAAATGACTCTTTGACACAATGAAAAGGATTCAGTGTAAAGTTAGTTTAGCGGTGTAAATTTAGTGTCCCCTCAAAATAACTAAAAATACGGCCAATAATAGCTGAACCCCTGGCAACAAAAGTGAGTACACCCTAAGTGAAAATGTACAAATTGAGCACAATTAGACATTTTCCTTCCCCTGTGGCATGTGACTCATTAGTTTTACACTGTCTCAGGTTTTTCCAGATAGAAGGCGAGTTAAATTTGGTAAAAAAAACTCTTCCACTCTCTCAACCTGGCCACTGAAAGTTCAACATGGCATCTCATGACAAACAACTCTCAGAAGACCTGAAAAAACAAATTGTTACTTTGCATAAAGCCTATGCTATAAGAAGATAGCCAACACTCTGAAACTGTGCTGCAGCCAAGGCCATTCAATGCTTTAAGAGGACAGGTTCTTCTCAGAACACGCCTCGCCATGGTCAGCCAAGGAAGCTGAGTGCACGTTCTGAGCGTCACATTCAAAGATTGTCTTTGAAAAAAGACGGATAAGTGCTTCCAGCATTGCTTCAGGTATTGAAGGGATGGGGGGTCAGCCTGTCAGTGCTCAGACCGTACGCCGCACACTGCACCAAATCGGTCTGCATGGTTGTCCTCAAAGGAAACCTCTTCTAAAGATGCACAAGAAAGCTCGCAAACAATTTGACGCGGACATTCAAACTAAGGACCAGGATTACTGGTACCATGTCCTGTGGTCTGATGAGACCAAGATAAACCTATTTGGTTTAGATAGTGTCAAGCGTGTGTGGTGGCAACCAGGTGAGAAGTACAAAAACAAAAGTGTGTCTTGTCTATCATTAAACATGGTGGTGGGAGTGTCATCATGTGGGACTGCATGAGTGCTGCTGGCATTGGGAAGCTACAATTCAATGAGGAAAACATGAATTCTGACAAATACTGTGACATACTAAAGCAGAGCATGATCCCCTTCTGGGCCATAAAGCAGTGTTTCAGGATGATAATGACCCCAAATACACCTCCTTGGCTTGCTAAAGGGACTCAGGGTAAAGGTGATGGACTGGCCAACCATGTCTCCAGACCTAAACCCCTTAAAACACCTCTGGGGCATCCTGAAAAGGAAGGTGGAGGAGCACAAGGTGTCAAATGTCCACCACCTTGGTGATGTTGTGATGGAGGAGTGGAAGAGGATTCCAGTGGCAACCTGTGAAGCTCTGGTCAACTCCATGTCCAACAGAATTAAAGCCGTGCTGGAAAATGATGGTGGCCACACAAAATATTAACTTTTCAATTTTTTTCTAAGGGGTGTACTCACTTTTGTTGCCAGGGGTTCAGCTATTATTGGCCGTATTTGTAGTTTTTTTGAGGGGACACTAAATTTACACTGCTAAACTAACTTTACACTGACTCCTTTTCATTGTGTCAAAGAGTCACTTCTGCAGTGTTGTCCTATGAAAATAAATAAATAAATATTTGCAGAAATGTGAGGGGTGTACTCACTTTTGTGACATACTGTATATATATATATTTTTAGAGGTTATTATTGTATATCTTGACAGACGTTTATATATATATATATATATATATATTTTTTTTTTTTTTTTCTTTGCGGACAGCTTTTTTTCCCACCATGTATTTTTTTCTTTCTTTCTTTTTGTTCATTTGTTTAGCCAGCCCAAAGCGTGAAAGTGTGCATGCAGAATCAGATCTTGCAATTCACCCAAATAAAAATCTGCATTTCCAAGGATGATCTGCTTGGAAGAACAATTTTACATACTATTGGTTTATGATGAAACGCTGGAAATCAATTTGCAATGTATGAAAAGCCAAAAATAAAACACAAAAAAATTCAACTAACCTTTCTTTATTGTACACTACAGATGTCAATAAAAGTCTTTATCAAACCTGTTGAATATACAAAAATGTCATCTTTGTACATGAAACACAAAAAAAATCTAAATCCAGAAATGAAAATTGTTAATAATTACTTGTATCGCGACTTTCGTTGATCCTCGAAAATACAAATCGTCCCCTTATAATTATAGTTATTGACATATTAATTGACAACTTATTTACATTATTGGATTTTTTTCTTTTCTAAGTTTGCTTTATTAGTTGTTTACATTTTAAGACTTTTTATTTAAAAAAAAAAGAAATGTTACACATGCACTGTTTGCTATGGAATGCAAAAACTTATTCAAATGCAAAAATCATTCAGAACACAGATAGAACCTTATAATTCCAAGGTGACGAAATTCATTCATTCATTCATTCATTTTCTTTTCGGCTTAGTCCCTTTATTAATCCGGGGTCGCCACAGCGGATTGAACCACCAACTTATCCAGCATTTGTTTTACGCAGCGGATGCCCTTCCAGCCACAACCCATCTCTGGGAAACACATTCATACGTTCTCATTCACACACATACACTATGGACAATTTAGCTTACCCAATTCACCTGTACCGCATGTCTATGGACTGTGGGGGAAACCGGAGCACCCGGAGGAAACCCACGCAACCACGGGGAGAACATGCAAACTCCACACAGAAATGCCAACTGGCCCAGCCGGGGATCGAACCAGTGACCTTCTTGCTGTGAGGCGAACATACTACTCACTTTAACATTTAACATTTTAAAATAACTGAGATGAAATCTGAGAGCTCCCTCATCCTCCATATACAGCAGCTATTCTGAGACATTCTTGTCAACTTTCTAGGTGACTTCAGTGGGTCAACTGTACTCATGTGAAGCTCCGTGTGGCAAAAAAAACTAAAGATGACTTTGTTTGACTTAACGTTCTGCATCAGATCAGGGTGAATGTTTACTAAGGTCAACAAGAGGCTTACGTGTTGCTAGGGCTGTGCGATTTGGGGAAAATATCAAATTGTGACATTCAATCAAGCTTCAGCTCAATATTCTGTACCGTAGCTTCTTACTGCTAAAATGCTGTGTTAGTTTAAAAAAAGGGAATTGAAATTACCCTAAACATTTATTTTAATTTGTAATTAAAACATTTTTCTCTAGAACAAACAGTAAACACAAATAAAATGGCCGTACCTTTCTGTAAACAAGTTCAACTTAAATTAGGGAGATAGTGCGAGAAAGAAAAAAAAATCATAAAAATACAGAACACTCAGCAAACTAACATGGCTGAAACAACTCTGAAATTGTACTTTGCTGTTGCTAGCAACTAGATGGAGCGTCACTGGCAATACATTCAGTTGACTTTACAGCAAGACTCTCCTCATAGCTCCATGCTGTGGTAATAATTCTCACAAATCACCTGTTTTTGTTCAGTCTGTGACTTTGAAACCAAAATATTCCCTAATTACCAATGTCCTGTCTATTAATGTTTCTGAAGCGGGCGGCACGTGGCGCAGGGAGTAGCACAATCACCTCACAGAAAGAAGGTCGCTGGTTCGGGCCTCGGCTGGGTCAGTTGACATTTCTGCATGGAATTTGCATGTTCTCTCTGTGTTAGCTTGAGTTTCCTCCGGGTGCTCCGGTTTCCCCCACAAGTCCAAAGACATGTGGTATAGGTAAATGGAGTAGGCTAAATTGTCTGTAGTGTATGTGTGTGAATGAGAGTTTATGGATGTTTCCCAGTGATGGGTTGCAGCTGGAAGGGCATCCGCTGCGTAAAACATATGCTGGATAAGTTGGTGTTTCATTCCGCTGTGGCGACCCCAAATTAATAAAGCGGCTAAGCCGAAAAGAAAATGAATGAATGAATGCTTCTGAAGCAGCAAACACCATCATTCTTCTCGTCCGCGCTCTACTGTTTGTTTGTTTTTTTTATCGTGGGCGTTCCACATAGTTTGGTTGTGCAGTTCTGATTGGGCAGAACAAAAAAGTGTGCTCACTCAATTGGCTAGTAAGACTATCACACACAGACGGCAGTCACGCATTTGCTCTGGGTGGGGGAAATGAAATAATACAATTGATATCGCAGCCTCTTGCAATCAGCTAATCGCAGAATTTCAATTCAAGATTGCGATTCGATTTATCGCACAGCCCTATGTGTTGCGCTTCTGACATTAATGGCGATTTGTCTTACTACCCATATAGTAAACATGCACTGTGACAACCTATGAGATAGTGAAGACAAAGGCAAAGAGTTTTGTTTTCTTTATTTTTGGCACACAGAAGTATTCGTGGAGCTTCTAAAGTCGAACTCGCTCTGGATGAGGAAGCTCTCCGATGTTCTCTAAAATATTTCAATTTGTGTTGCGAAGACTAAGGAAGGTCTTGGGAAAATAAGGGAGAGTAATTAATAACAGAATTATATTTTAGTGGTGAACTAACCCTTTAAAAGTCTCCACTACATCTTGAAATGATCGTTTCATTTAAGCAAGAAAAACCCAGGAAGCACAAACCTTTGTTTCTTCATTTAATAGCAAACAACGTGAAATGGAAATGAATGGCATGGGTAAAAAGAGTAGAACAAACAGCACACTGAAGCGAAACTTTATTGCTCATGTAACATGAACAGACAGTTGAGAGTTGGCTTTTTCAGAATCAAAGAACCATTTAATTAAGAATCAGTGCTGACACCAAAGCACAATCAGAGACTGAAAAATGTGCCAAACATCATCCACACGAGACGGGAATAAATGAAATGAATGGACATGCCACTGTCGACATTTAAAAGCCAAAATGTCAGTCAGGTTTTTTTTTGTCAAAACTTAAATGGAACAAGAATGAGGTATTTTTGCACTTGAAAACTAATCCTATCTGAGTTCTCTACGATGGCTAATAAAATCAATGTTTATGTGTGTCAAAAAAATAACTTAAGTGTGCATTAGACCACAATGGCCAAAGTGTCTACTAGGATCGACCCTAGTATAGAACAAAAGCGTCAAAAGTGCAAGAAGAGTAGTTTCCAATAGATTTCTCTTATAAATTATGTAAGGGAACTTTACATGTATACAAAACAACACAAAATCTACTTTATAATGTCAACTCAACTGACTCTTCTGATCAAGAAATGCGTACACAAATGCAGCACCAGTTCCAGTCTAAGTGATTGTCTAGTGCTGGAGGATCGTGTTTAAAGGCTATAGAGTTCATCTCACGATGTCAATTCCCTTGTTATTTATTCACCCTCTTGACAAATCAAATCCCACAGATCTCTGTTCATTCTTACATCACACAGCGCATCTGAATTCCCACTAGAACCAATGACATTCGTTCTTGTGGCCCGTGGCACAATTGCGTGTTCACGAGAACCAACAAGGTTTGTTCCTGCATCACGCAGAATGAGCTTTCAGCAAAACCAGTGAAATTCCTTCTTTTTTTATGCAGCACATTTGAGCTTCAATAAGGTCCATTCTTACGCGTCATGCAGCATGTTTGGGTTTACACAAAAACTTCTGAGGTGGTCACATGGCAAGTTTGAGCTTCTGCAAGAAACCAAGTTTCATCCTTGTGCCGCAACAAATTTGAGCTTTCGGGAGTACGCAAGATGCAGCAGGTTTGAGCTTTGGTAAGCACCAATAAGGTTCATTCTTACATAACACAGCACCTCTGAGCCTTTGTAAGAAACAATAAGGTTCATTCTTTTGTAACATGGCACGTCTGAGTTTATTCAAAAGCCAACAGGCATATCAGTGCAGCATGTTGGCTTTCAGAAGAACCATTGAGGTTTTTTCTTTTGTCACATGGCACATTTGAGTTTCTTCACGTACCAATGAGGATCATTCTTGCAGGATGCGGCACGTCTTACCTTTTGTAAGAACCAATAAGGTTAATTTTATTTTGTCACATGGCATGTCTAGGGTTATTCAAAAGCCAACAGGCATCACACAGGACATTTGAGCTTTCAGAAGAACCAATGAGCTTTGTTCTTGTGTCACATATCACATTTAAGCTTAAACAAGAGCCAATTAATGTTGATCTAGTCACGCAGAACGTTTGAGCTTTTTGTTTTTAAAAAAAAAAAAACAGTCAGGTTCATTTCTGTCTCACAGCACATTTTAGCTTTCAGAACTACCAGTGAGGTTTGGTCTTTGGTCACTTGTCACATTTAAGTTTCATCGAGAACCAATAAGGATCATTCTTGCAGCATCCAGGTCATCCTGGTTTTGAGCTTTTGAAAAAACAATGAGGTTCATTCTTTTTGTCACACGGCACATCTGAGTTTCTTTAAGAGCCAATAGACTAATTCTGGTGTCACAAAGCACATTTGAACTTTCAATAGAACCACATTTAAAAGCTACCAACCAGAACCGATGAAGTTTGTTTTCGTGTCGCACAGCACATTTGCGATTAGACAAGAACCAATCAAATTTGTTCTTGTTTTGCAGCATGTTTGAGCTTTCAGAAGAACCAGTCTGGTTAATTTCTGCATCCCACAGCACATTTGAGTCTTCAGAAGACCCAGTGTGGTTCATTCCTGAGTTGCGTGCTATGCTTGAGCTTTCGAAATTACCATTGAGATTGGTTCTCGTTTTTTCAATAGATTTAAAGCTCTTGATTAATAAAGATTTATTTATTTATATCGGCTTTAAAGTGTTCGATATTTGGGAGAACAAACGTGTAGTGGACAGATAGAATTTGATTAAAATACTTTCAATTGTACTCTGAAAAAAAGCTAAAGAATGACACGAGGGTGAAAAAATGATGGGATTTTTCAATTTTGAGGTGAACTGACCCTTTAAACTTAAACTGAAAAAAAAAAAAAAAAAGTCATACATTTTTATCTATTCTTAACCATTAAAGCAGACACTAAAACAGACAAACAGTTCAGAACATGAATAATTCACATCTGTTTCAATTAGTAAAAGCTTGTTAGTGGTATATATATATATATTAGGGATATACTATTTTAACAGCAGTACTTTGGCACAGCCTATGCATAATAAACTGTGCAATCAGCTCACAGAGGGTATAAGCAAGTTTTGAAATGTTTGGAATTTAAACGCAAACCTTTTTTTTTTTTTGCATAGTTAATGGAATACAACTGATTTGCATAACAGTCATACATTAGTACTGGAGATATGGCTGGAACAGGGAGAACAGATTGAGTCATTCATCTTGCTGCAGCAGCAGTGATTACTTTGGCATTAGTGCATAAGTGCATCCCAGAGCAGTAAAAAGAAAAAGAAAAAAAGGTTAGCTCTCATTGGCTTTAGCTCCAATGCATTAATGTAACAGTTGGGGTGAGCGTTATTATAAAATCAAAAGGCAATCTATCTCAAAAGGGCTGTTTAAAAGGCATATCAATCTCTGTGCACATTTCCCCTCTCTTCCTATTAATATCCGCTGTTTTTTTTTTTTTAATAACCACCCCAAGTGTTACACCATGGCCCATCCTCTTTTACCCTGATAAAGACGAGGCTAACATCCTCTGTCAGTGAACATGTCTCTCTGTGAGCGTCTGGAAGTACAGAGAGTATGATAGGAAAGCTCCCTCCTCAGGATCTCTGTGGTGTGATTTCGTACCCGAGGCTAGCAGCACTGCCGAGCTTTCACCATCCATACCTTCATCCACACCAACAAAAGCACTCAAGACCTGAAAGACAAATCCACTGTAAGGTAAAGTGCAACAGTGCTATGCTTAGAATCTGTCACTTCAAACAAACAGGTGGAATTTTCTTACTTTGAGAAGATGAATTATAGTGTCAGTTACAGCAGTACCTAACAGACAACAGACCACAGTCAAAACCAAAGAAATGCGTCAATTGCACAGGCAGAAAAGTATGACTAACTGTCAATGTATATTCAAACTTTTAATGCCACCTCCACTGAGAAATAATATATGTAGAACAGGCACTTATTCAGGCTGAACCATAAATAATAAAATGTTTGATTTTCCTTTCAACCTTTATACACAATTATTGCACTGTGCTATAATGAAAACAAGTGAATTATTATTATTATTATTAGATGTAATATTATTCAAGAATTATTTTTAATTACTATTATTAAATCATGAATAATATATTTGTTTATTTGTCCACCTTTGCTTGACACTGTTGATTTTTAAAACCCAGCCAAAAGCAACAACATAATGATAATAAAAATAGTAATAATTAAAGAGCCCCTATTATGCATTATAAAAGGTCAAAGCAACAGGCTGATATGGAGGCAAGGTCAAAAAACACTTTTATTGTCTTATAATATACATTTAATTTTACCTAATTATCCCAACGACTCCCATATCATTTGTTCAGCGATTCATTTGTTCCCAAACTCCTCCTTTGCGTGAGGCTAATCTGCAGTGATTGGTCCAATGACCCAGTTTGTTGTGATTGGGCTGTGCTCTGTAGCACATCAAAGCAATGCAGCTAAACACCAGCATATTCTTAACCCTAACCCCAAGTAATCACAAAGACACACATTCAGTATTAATCCACAAAGTAGCAAACTTTAACTATTTCGAAAATTGACCACACCGCACATGTGTGTAGGAAATGGTGGCCATAACAACGACAAACAGCAGGAGACTGTGTGCACAAAATAAATGGTTTTGGATGCAATATGTGAAGAACCCATAGAGATTTAACGTGAGACATGCATTATAAGCACTGATCTGTTATCGATAAGTGATTACAAGCCGTGCGGAGCGATTACAAGTTACAACACACGATTAAATACATATATTTTGCTAACTACAGAAAAGGAGGAAACTATTTATCACACTACACATTGTGTTGGAAAGAGAAACACTTACAGAATCTGGAGGACAAAGAAACTGCTCCATACACACTGTGTAACAGCTATACCAAATGGCTGGCGAATCCTGCATTGCAGGGTAGGTTATTGTATCAATCATCAGGAAAATATACTGTGGTATTGTTGACAAAATGAACTTTAACCCTTTATTCTACACAGCCGAATGTCTGGCCATCTCTCAGCGATAGTAACCTTTGCACCTTGATTAATCCCATGATACGTTTTACCAGATCCAGCACTACATATTTGACGATGTCGCGTTTGACGCGTTCAGGCAAAAGATCCAAACAAAGAACGAATCTATCATTTGACTCTGGGTCGACTCAAAAGAATCAATAGTTTTAAAGGGTGCACTTTCAGAAAACTCAGCTTGATGTTTTCATTCACTTAGAGCTGTGTTACACACTGCATGGATGATAATTTTCAAAAACCCATAATAGAGGCTCTTTAATTAATGAATAATATTGACTTTGGTCCAATTTCTCTGAAACTCTGTCAATATAATAGTGATTTATCAATTGTAATTGAAAATATGAATAGAAAAATAAACAAACAAACAAACAAACAATCAAACAAGTATGGTAAGCAAGTATTTAAATTTTAAAAGAATGAACACAGGGCTTTATTTCCCATAAAGAAAACCACTGAGTTGAAGTGTAAACTGCCAATATGTGTTATATTTCTACATAAATACATACAAGAATGGTCATTTTTTGCTATGTATAATAAACTTCATATGATGTGCCCTGAATGATCCCACGCACTTGACATTATCTCAATGTTAATATTCTGGATCAATGTAAAAATATTAAAGTAAAAAGCAACAAATTGTCCCTTGAGATCAGCACTGACCTGTGGCTCCTCCAGCACTACCCATCTCTCAGTGACCGTCTGGAGCTCCTGCCCATCCAGAGGCTCTCTGAGACGCACAAGAACCTCCAGTCGACCCCCGGTGGCCTTCCGTCCATCCATCAGCTGCAAAACAACAAGCCAATGCCACAAACACACGCACGCACTCATTCCTTTACTGATGTAAACTGATGTGGTGTTTATTTTAGCTGAAGTTCACTTGTTGAACACACGTGTAGTTAAAAGCAAACTGATTAGCCATATATTATTTATATTATAATATTTCACTAGTTACTTTGCAAGGTACTAGTATTCAATATAGAGTTCAATTAAAAGGCTTAACTGGGTAAATTAGGTTAAAGGAACACTCCACCTTAAGTCTCCTAGGGTTAAATAGTTGACTGAATTTTTTGTTCAGGCCAGGGTCATGATTAGTTTACCTTAGTATAATTAATTGAATAGGATTGGACCATTAGCATTTCGTTAAAAAACTTTTTTAAAAGTGTTTTGATAATAATAGGAAATATGACATTTTTCCTTGCTCTGTTAAACATTACTTGGTAAATTTTTGGAAAAGAATTCAGATTTCACAAAAGAGCTAATCATTTTGTCTCCATCAGTATGGTTGCCTTCACAGCTGATGTTTGTTCTCACCTCCACAATCTCTCGGAGTTCACTCTGAGCTAACAGCTTCTCCAGTTTGATCTGAGCACTTCCTACCGGCTTGTCACTCCTCAGGAAGCCGCTGTCATGAGACAAAGAGGTCAGTGTGAAGCTCAGATTAGCCCACACACACACACACACTGACCCAGAATGTACCACAGCAGACACACAGTTCAGTGTCACAGCTGACATACATAATGGCCTGCAGGTTTCCTTATTACCAATCAAATGTATGCTGCTTTTCCACTGTGTGCTAAGACTCACCTTAGTGTTTTAGAGATCAGGATATTTGTGGAGTCACTACAGAGATTAACCATAATAGAGTGAAGGTTTATCATCTGCATGTGTTTCCAAGGCCTATGACTGTTTGAGTATTCAGACACAAGAAACTGTTTTATTTGTAACTTTAACAAGGGTGAATTTGATTGAATTATTTATATAATGAAGACTATACCAGGTTATTTTACATTTGATTGTTAAATTTAATTGTTCATCTTTCCCTCTATCCTGACTAGTCTTCCAGTTCCTGCTGCTGAAAAATATCCCCACAGCATGATGCTGCAACCCCCATGTAGGGATCGTTTTAGCCTGGTGATGAGGGGTGCCTGGTTTTCTCCAAACGTAACGCCTGGCATTCACTCCAAAGAGTTTAATTTTAGTCTCATCAGACCAGAGAATTTTTTTTTTTTTATGATCCTTCAGATGCCTTTTGGCAAATAAGCTGCTGAAACATCTCAGGAATGATCAGTGGAAACAGAATGTACCTGAGCTCAATTTAGAGCTTCACGGCAAAGACTGTGAATACTTATGAACATGTGATTTTTCAGGTTTATTACTTTTAATAATCTTAAAACAATTTCAAAAAATATTTTTTTCACATTGTCATTAAGGGTTATTGTGTGTAGAATTTTGAGGAAATACATTAATTTAATCCATTCTGGAATAAGGCTGTAACATAAAAAAATGTGGAAAAATGAAGCGCTATAAATACTTTCCGGATGCACTGTTGCCATAGTTTACGTAAATATTCTGAAATGAAGATTATTTTAGAGGGATGAAAACTGAAACACTCACCCTTTGTGTAGCACCTCCAGCTTCAGGCATTTCATCTGTATGACTCTCCTAAAGCCACGGTGTTTACGGTTGATAGACAGTTTGAAGCTCTGGTTATACTCTGTCAAAACACCAAACAAGTCAATACTTTTTACAGCAAATATTAACTTGAAATTATGTTGTTTTTAAAAATGCTTTAGTTTCAATCGTAGAGTCCTGAAGTCAAATATTTTTTGTTTACAAATGTAATTTTCTAAATGTAACTTCCAGTTTGAGATCTAGTTTAGTAGCACGTTGTTTCACAAACCTAATAAACTGAAATAAATATAAACTTGATGAGCATACACAAACTAAGACACATTCATTATCTTACTGTCTCCAAACTCTTAACGGGTAATTTTAGAGCTTAATAGCTTAATGTTTTTACCTGGGTTGTTGGTATTTTTGACGACTGATGTTTTGTGTTTCTGAGGTTGCTCCTAATGTAAACAGACAATACAAATTTAATCTAAATAGATAAAAAGGTTTGTCATGACCAGACAAGAAACACCAGCATGTTTGTCAGACGGTGGTAGCTGTGCTAACATGTTTTAAACACATCACTAACATGCTAGTAGTATTTTTTTATCATGTTGATGGCATTCAAAACAATGCTAGCCTGTTAGCAAGTTGCAACCATGTTAATGTTTTGAATGTTGCTAACATGTTAGAAAGTTTTAAAACATTGCTAGCATGCTTCTAACACAGTTTAGCATTTTGTTAAAATATTTTAAAGGTGCTGTATATAAGGTTTTGCTCTTAAAATACCATAATGTGTTGCATAATGTGCAATTATTTAAAAAAAACAACATGCCAAGTGAACATACTTGTTTATCGAAAAACAATGCTAAAGTCTGAAATTCTGCTTTGAAAATGAGTGTTCCACATTGACATATCTGTCTTTGTTTTGGTGTGTGTAACCCACCCACTGCCAGTTTAGCCAATTTTAGTTCAGCACACGGGGGTTGTCTTAGTAAAAATCGGCACTAGGTGTCAATCCTACCATACTGCACCTTTAAATCATTGTTAACATTTTTATACATAAACATAGTTACTTACATGTTTTAACATTTCAATAGGATGTTTTAAATACAGAGATCGCAGTATCCAAGAAAGAAATAGCAGTAACTTTTTAACTGAAATGAGGGCTAGAAATAAAAAAGGTACTCACTGAATTGGGATATGGAAAATCAAACTTGACATAAGCATCCAAATCATTTGTTGCAACACCTTTCAAAAAAGCAGAGAGAAAGAGGATTTTAGTGTATTAAAAATATTTTAATTATGTCCCAAAAACCATTTTGGTAGAGGCACTTTCAATCCCAAATATTGTCTGCATAATGTAAATGTCTTGATCAGCTTGTTCAGTGTATTTCTTTTTTTTAGAACAAATATTTGAAGCTCACCAGAGGGAGCAGGAAAGTTCATCCCTTTAACAATGACCACAACCATGTCTGTGCTACTGAGTTCTGGGAAGATCCTAGAAAAACAAAAGTCAAGGAATAGAAAGCATGTTTTTCAGTGCTTCTTGTAGATAACGCTCAGATCAGGGTGTGATATTATGTTTTTCCTGATTTAAGATCTGCATTGCGAGTGTTAGACCTGACAGTGTGATATGTTCTCTCCTCAAAGTGATGTTTAGGTGGCTGAAGCCCCCTGTTCTGTGCCAGTTTAAGGATCTCCAGGCTCTTCTTGAACTTTTCTGCCATCCTCTCAAATCTAAAAAGGAAAAATGGTAATAAAATAAATGCCCAGTGAAATTAAATATTAAATAATAAAGTGGGGTTTTGATGCAATACATACTTGGCTGTTTCCGCAACATTCCCCAAGTGTGAGAACTGCTTGGAGTATGTCACACATTTCTACAGAAGAAAGAAAACATGTCTTACTTTTTCTACATCCATTTACAAGCTAAGTAGTTAAGCTAAACCCTAGTGAACTAAAAGCAAATTTAACACAGCACAGGTATATCTAACAAGACTATACGGACTATAAACACATTCTTTTTAAAATAAAAATGACAGCGATTATCATTTATAAATCAATTATATAGCGATTATAAACTAGATGTACTTTATATGTATTCAGGCATTGCTACTATTTAATGTAAATCAAGCATGCACTTTTTTTGTAAACAATTTGTGGAATTCTGACAATAAATCTATTTTTATTGAAGACATTTTAATATTTTCAAGTGTAACTGATAATAGCTCCATCAAGTTAGCTACATGCTAATATTACATTAATAATTGTTTCACCTAATGGATACTTTTATGCATATTATAGGATTATTTCATTAGAAATATCAAATTTAGCAACTGAAAGGGACAGTTCTTTATTGGAAAACACATAACATATGTCATTTCAGTATCAGCAGTTTAATATTTTAATTGTTTTATTTTATATATGCGTGTGTGTAGGTAGTACAACATCAATAACATCTTGTAAAAGTGATATTTGTGCATTATAAATGGCTTACTTGTAGTAGTGGAGTAATAGAGAAGCAGCAGACACAATTGTTGTGTCACGTGTGTTACTTGCTGAGTATACAGTATGTAAGGGGTGTGTTCAGAATAATAACAGTGTGGAGTATAATGAGAGAATTTACTCATTCCATGAACAGCTAACATTTATGCTCCTTTATTAATAAGGAAGGCCAGCAATGTGTCACATTTTTTCTAATTTGTGATGTATAATGGGTTGTTCAAAATATGGCTTCGAATAACAACAACCTATAAAGAAATTATGCAAATTATAGGATACTCATCTAAAAATCATCTAAAATGAATTAAAGTAACATTTTTTTGTAAATCAAGCAACATCTTTGTTGCAAAGAAAACAGTTGCAGCTCAATGCTCTGACCTTGACCCAACTAAAAACTTATAGTGTGAAGTTAAAAATGCAGTTTCTGAAGCAGAACCCAAATTTAGGACGCAGTTTATTCTTCCTTGGCTAAATTTTATTTGATTCGATGCAATGGAGATGCACAGCAGTCTATCTGAATAATAGTTAGAGTAAAATAGAGTAAAAATGTCTTTAGTTTATAAGAATTTGAGTTTAAAGATAAAAATATTGATACTAAATACTTAAATTTAGTACTGTAATGTTTCCACTATGCTTTTTATAAGCAGTACATATAAGATTAAAAGCAGCCCTATGAAGGATAAACTTTGTTTCACATGTATTGATTACTGAACCCTACATTGAATTCTTCATTTCAGAATGACTTTACATTATCCAAAGTAGCTGGTAAACCTAAACGCATTTCCATAAACTTTTAGCAGGATTCTAATGGCAACTTCTATTTTTGTGAAATGTTGTCAATCTGTGAAATACTGGCTATTCATACACTCTTTTATATTGTAAAATTGAACTACTGTAATTCAAAATGTGTTGTTATTACAGTGTTATTTGTTGATCTAATTCTGTAGTCTCGTTTTAAACCCATTTGAAAGTTAGCTGCCTATGTATGCAGTAGTCTTTAAAGAGATAGTTTACCCAAAACTGAAAATAGATTTTTTTCTTATGTTGAATGCAACAGAATATATTTTGAACAATGTTGGAAACCAGTAGGCATTGACTTCCATAGTCTCTTTTTTCCTATTATGGACAATTTCTGATATTTTTCTAAACATTTTCTATTGTGTTCAACTGGTGGATCAGTAAATAGTAATGTTTTATTTTTATTTTTGGGTGTACTCTACCTTTAAGGCAGCTCACTAATTTATTTTCACAGATCCCTTCTTGCTACTTTATTACTACACCACCTTCCTGTTACCTCATGTTGCTCATTGAGTAGTTTGTCGAGTTGGGTGTAGACCTCCTCTGCCATCTCAGAGACCTGAACATCACTGTGGTGGACCAGAATAAAGTCCTCATCTTCATCTCCAGGTGGTGAAGGCACCTGAAGCATAAAGAGTGAGTCAAATATTCCTAAAAAATCAATGGATTAGATAAAGCATTTATTAAAAATAAGGCAGTCATTGTGGTTACCTTGCTTACATCTACAGTTTTCCCACTGCGGGCAGCTTCGATCATGGGGTCCAAACCCTTGGCTGTACGCAGGAAGGTCTTGGCCCGCTCTAGGTCTTTCTTTTGCTTTGCCTGCAGTGCCGCTTTCAAGTACTGCTTTTTGCGGCCCTCCAGAAACTCTAGCTGCTGCTGAGCTGAGGAGAAAATAAGCAGATTTAAACCTGTTTGACGGGGAGTTTTATATGCATTTCTGTCATAAATCTGTTATGAAATACAAAAGCATCCCAATAAATTGTACCAGCGTCAGACAGACTTCCTCTTTTAGATGTTCTGTCTGGTGAAGGGGTCCTTTGTTTTGACTCCTGTACTGTTGGCTGCACAGCAAGAGTGGGCTTCTTTTGGTCACTTAGTTTTGGAGCCTTAGAACGCAAATAATAAAAAAGAAAAAACAGGTCATTTATTTTTGAATTTGTATTTATTTCTTTATTTTTAAGGAACAATTCTGTACTGCAAAATCCCCTTATCTAGTCAAGGGTTAAAATCTTATTTCTTGCCAAAAAATCTTATTGATCTTATTTTTCAGATTGTGTACGATTATTATGATTGTTATGATTATTATTATGTTTTAAGATTACTTTTTTCTTTCTTAGTAAAGTTTAAAGTTAGGTTTTAGAACTGCAAATTTACTGCTTAATTACAATCACAGACATATTTTACATTGCAAAAATAATTAACTAAAAATTAGAATTGAATGAATGATTTCAGACAATATGGCCTAAAACAATTAAAATTGTCTGCAGCTGCAGTACGAATAATAATTAAAATTAGAAAACGTACATAAGCTTTAGCAGAGAAAATGTCTTAATTACATCCCAAGCAGTGTATTTAGTCTAAAAAGCAAATAACAGGCAAGTTCAAAGATAATTAGAGTTTGCTTTTCTTCTTTTTTGTGAAAAGATCTTTCTAAAAAACACATGCATGCATATGGTCCATATTGGTTTATTCAAATAAATCAGAATCAGAATCAGAATCAGAATCAGAATCAGTTTTATTGCCAAGTGTGCTTCACACACACAAGGAATTTGCTTTGGCTACAGAAGCTTCCAGTGTACATAAAGTGACAAGTGACAACACAGAATAAATATTATAAAAGAAGACAATAGACATTAAACAGAGATGCAGTCCAACGATCTGGATGTTGAAATGTATGTACAGATTTGTTATAAATATACAGGTTATAAGGTGCTGTGTGCAAAAGAGTAAGTATTGCATTATATATTGTTATAAGGTGCTGTGTACAAATGCGTAAGGAAAAGTATTGCATTGTATATTATTATAAGGTGCTGTGTACAAGTGCGTGTGAGAAAGTATTGCACATTTATTGCACATTAAAGCCTTGATAGTAGTTACAATAAAAACTAAACAAAACATAACGGTATGTATTTTGTCACTAAAGAAGTATAAGCGTGTGATGGGTAATGGGTAAACTTAAAACAAGTTATTACAGCTAAAATAAAGTCTTAAACAAGATTTGCTAAAATAAAGACTTACAAGATTGCTCTTAAATAATGTCTCTGGAAGCAATTAAGCTCAATTTCCACTAAATTGTAAGATTTACAAAAATATAGACAATCTTAAAACAATGATAATAATAATACATTGCATTCTTAAAGCAAGATCAATAAGAATTTTGGCTAGAGATAAGATTGTAATGCTTGACTGTGTTTTGCAGTGTAAGAACAGGCTTCTTTTATTAAGACTATATTTTAAGTTTGCTCATAAAAAAAAGCTAAAGTACACTTATACTTGTTCTTTAGTGACCAAAACAGTCTGTTATGTTTTGTTGCAGTAAGCTTCAGTATTTTGACAAGCAACAAGTTATAATTTTTCATTGTAACAACTGTCAAGTCTTATTTTGAAAAAAGAAACTGTGGACAATATGCAGGTATGTGTGATCCTTTTAATAAAATACTCTTGTAAATGCTTGGTTCATTTTAAGACAATATAAAGGCTATTCCTAAATTAAGATAAAGTTAGTAACTGTAGTTTTAAGACCTTTACACAAAATAGGAAGAGCAAAAAAATTAATAAAATAATTAATAAACACAATAAACAAGTTCTAAGTTAAGTAGACTAAATACGCTGCTTGAAATAAGTGTTATAATACTTTTTTTAAGACACTGTTTTCTTACTAAAGCCTAGATGCATTATCTTGTTTCAAGAAATCTTGCCAAGTATAATTATCTTACTGCACCAGCAGATAATTTGATTTGTTTGCATCTTCTTAAACCATTTATTTATTTATTTTATTATTTTCAATGAAAAAAAGAAGAAATTCTACAGAAACGTAAAATAAAAATACCTTCTCTTCTTCCTCCTCATCTTCGTCTTCTCTAGCTTCAGCATCATTGGATGTCAGCTTATTGGCTGTTTCAAGCACAGCAGCCAATCCCTGATCTGGAGAAGTGGCCTTCTGGCCTGGGATTGGAGGAAAGCCTATAGACAACACATGCATTCAATAGATTTCCTTGTTTTATTAGCATGCAATTTAACTGACCACCAAAATATTGCAGATTAAGATTCTTTTTTTACTATAACCTGGAGGGGCAGGAAGTTCCTCATAATTAACAGGACGTCCCGCTTTATGAGCACGGATGGCAGCCTGGTATTGCTGTGGGTCACAGAAATACAAACACCTCACTATGCGTAAAACTTGTTGTGGCATGTTAACATGAAAGCATCTAGTAAGCAGATAGTATCTAAAAAGGAAACTCTGAAAGAGATGAAGTGAAAAATGAAAGACATTTAGCTGTGGCAGTGTTTGAGGTTTATGTGTCAGTTTGATAGGTGTACTAACTTTAGCAATGCGGTCATGCATGCGGGCTTTGCGCTCATCGCCGTTGGCTTTGGCTTGTGTGAAGGCCTCTTTGTATTTGGCCATCCTCTGTTCCAGGGCCTCAAGAACTGTGTTAGGCTGAGCTGGACTAGAGGCGTTCTCTGCTGTTATAGCAAAAACAACATATGGTGAATAGGAGGAGACAGGAAATACAGTCATTCAGGTTAGACTATTTACATAGTGATGAGTTCTAAAAATACTTCACGAGAAGTGGTGTACTAACCTGAAGGTGAAGGCGAGACTTTAACAGCTGTCTGAGGTGCAACTTGAGTAACTGTGGAGGTGTAGACAAAATTGGAGTGTTTGTTTAAAAAGCTACACACCTCAAACATGGCTAACAAATATGTAACCAGGGCCTAAAACATTTCGAAATATTGACAATGGTCAGTTACTGAACAGGGCACTGAAAAACAAAACACTTTTAATAAGCTGATTAAACATTCATATTCAGCTGATATTCTGTAATTCAATATACATTGATAATGAACATGAACAATAATGATATTGAAGACACTCCAAAACATCACAACTAATTCTTTATTATTTAAACTATTAAACTGCTTTTGAAGAATATTCTGACTGTATTTGCATCGCAGGATTAAATGCTTTATTTTCAAATGTTAATCTGGCTTACTATCTGCTGAAAAACTGAACGAAAATATTATATAAAATACTATTTATAGGCCTATTGTTCATTAAAACTACTTTAAGGCTCCATTAGGTAACATCTGTTTTAACTGAACTAAACTAACAATGAAAAATACAAAAGCTTTTTTATTAATCGTGTGCCTAATTATACCTTTAAATCAAAGCCATAATCAGAGGTTGAGGCAAGAACTAAAACAATTCTGTGTTGTTGTTGTTGTTTTTTACATAAACATATTAATTATAACAAATGTGGCTTTGTCTCACTGTTGATTTTAATGAATTAACTAACATTCAGTACTGTTACTTATTATACTTTATAATCAATCATTAATTTTCCTTTGGCTTAGTCCCTTTTTTAACAGGGGTCACACCATAGCGGAATGGAATGCCAACTATTCCAGCATATGCTTTACGCAGGATGCCCTTCGAGTCACAACCCAGTACTGACACATACATTCTCACATTCACACACGCTCTCATACCCTACGACCAGTTAAGTTTGGACTGTGTCTTTGGACTGTGGGAGAAACCGGAGTACCTGGAGGAAACCCACACGAACACGGGAGAACATGCAAACTCCACACAGAAATGCCAACTGGCCAGGCTGGGACTCGAACCAGCAACCTTCTTGCTGTGAGACGACAATGCTAACCACTGAGCCACCAATAAACATAAAAACAAGTATATTATTGTAATTATACATGTTAAAGTAACCTTGTTGCAGCTTAGGATAATACTATATACATGAAAAAAAAGTTCAGCAATTAATAACAGCAACAATAAAATTTGCAACAGTCATAAGCCGAAATCTGATCAGATCTCATATTTAAATGTCTACAACCCAGTCTTTCCAAAATTTAATTCAAGGTCACTTGTATAACACTTCATCCGATACAATGTCGCCATGGTCCCTGATGCCTAACAGCTGCATCCACCTAAAGCCCAATCAGCTACGGCTGCAGCGAATGAGGAGAGGCGGATATAAGGAGACCAGAGGAGGATGTCGAGAGAGCTTGACTGGAAACGTAAAGGCTCCCTCATACTAACGCTATCTCTCTTATGCCTCATAGTTTCGAGTGGCTGACTGGGCGACACCCTGCTACCACTTCACCTGCACGGATCACATCATCATAGAGCACACCACGCACCCGAGACAGAAGGAAGCACAGATTGAAGATTGCACTTTGATACATACACACCGGAGCACTGTAAATAAACTGTGTATTTCTCCCTCTTTGTCCCGCCACACAAAGCAGCTTCACAAAATGTGCACATCATTATATTACAGTCATAATGATGATAGAGCTAAATCATATTATGCCCTCAGTCATTGTTCGAATTAAAGGGATATTTCTGGCGATCCAAGAGGTGACTTTTTTTCAGTAGATTATTAAAGAGGTCATACACTGATGAATCACAATTCCCTTTACCTTTTGATAAATAATCAATATTTTGATAAAACATAAAAAATTCAGTTTCTGAAAACTTTTAATCTAAAAAAAGTTTACTTTGAGGCCAATCTGCCAAATGAACAGCTTGTGTGGTTAGGTTACTTTATTATGTAAACTATTGAGGTAAGTGATGTTATTGTTATTTGAAGACTGTTTTTTACAACTGATTATATAATGTCTAAACCCCTTTAACTGCCTGCGATACCAAATGGTTGACCATTTAAAGAATGTCATTTAAAGAATGACTGTTTTAATAATGATGTATACACTTAGCATTGTTGGTTTACAAAAACATAAATTAATAAACATAATCCTGTTGCACCACTAAACTTGATTTTGATTTTTTTTTTTTGTAAAAAGAAAACATGTTAAATGAAACTCTGAAGTATTTCATGACGTACTACAAAAAAAAGAGATGATGTTTTTAAATAAATTAGTCTTACTCTTTATATTTTCAGATTTTTTATAGTAGATGTATTAATTTCTGTACTTTTACTATAAACCGACATATGAAGAGTTTTGTTGCAAAACGAGATATATCCATTTTGAGAAATGTTGGTTATTTGACATTATTATTGAAGACATCAACAGTCAAGTTCATTCACAATTTCTGTACGTTAAACTATTACTTGAGCTCAGTGCAGGCCAGGGACACATCCATCCTTCAAATCCAGGATATTTTTTATTGAATTTTATGTCCATTAAGAGTTCATAAATAAGTCAAAAAGCATGCCAAAATGCAACATATTTATCTTAACATTGTCAAACTTCCTAAATTTATTAAAATTAATAAAAAACTATATGGAACAGTATATACAAAGATTGATTATTAATAATAAGATTCTAAGTTAGTTAGTTAGCTTTGGCCAGAACGTACACAATATAACATAACATAACATAACTTTTTTTTTTGCTGGGGCACCAATGGATTTAAGCAGGCTTCACTGTGGAATTTGAAGAAACCTTTTGGATCATCAGTGGGAAAATTAACAATAATTTATCAATAGATCGTAAATATTCATAATATTCAAAAACATAATGCCACAATAGATATAATGGGACTATGGCGTGTGCCAGTAATCCAGGCCAGTCCCTGAATGAAAAGGTCGGATTACAACACACCGGCTGAGCTGTCAGAGCAAACTAACTGCAGGATGTTTATTGTTTCAACCATTCTTAAACAGCTTCGGACTAATTGTGATTAGTTATAATATAGAAAAGCAAGATTAAGTTAGTTAAATAAATGACTTGTAGCTTGTTACAGAAAGAGTGGAGGCTCCTTCTTTCCACAACGCTGCTGAAAACCTATATGATCAGAGCGGGCGCAGCAGTTCCTGTTGCACCGAGACCGCGGATACAAGCTCACCTCGTCCCGTCATATTCAATGACTTATTTATCTGTAATGATAATAATGTTGTTATTATTATTATTATTATTATTATGCAGCTGGAATGACCGGCTCCAATCTGTCATCAAAATCCATGAGGTTAGCTCGACTCTGAAGCTTTGATTCTCTGACTGACAGACAGTCGTAGCCTGTGACTGACAGCTCGCCTACAGTATAAACAATTAAATGGCAAACGTTTTTAGTTAGCCTAGTGAATCCTCTTTTTATAAAACATTTTTTTGTTTTGATATTATCGTTAAATCAATGAGCAAACTCAGAGGACTTCGCCGGCAGCGACTCTCCTCCCAGGGGATCCTGAGCTCACGCATATAGCTGTTCTATAATATTATATGCTATATGTAAAGAATATGCTCACTTTGTAAAGAAACTGGTCTGGCGGATATCGCGTTTTGTGAAAAAATACATTTTGTAGTAGGCCTAAAATGTTCATTCTTAAATTGTGTTAATGGCAGCAATTCACACATAGATAAGGGTACATCTGAACAGTGATTTCCAATCATGAAATCCAAATGTCAAAAACTGGCGTTTATCGCATTTTGCAATCAAACTCTTCATATCAACCATGTGGTAGAGGCTGATATTTTAGAAATTATGGGATGTGTTAAAAAATGCATTGAGTGTGTTTACAAGTGACATCAGGAGTTAAGAAATGCAATCCAAACATTTTTTTTTCTTGGTGGGACAGTTAATATAAACTCTAATGCCAGTGATATAATGTAAACAACCTTGTAAAGAGATTGTTTTTAAAGGGATAGTTCACCCAAAGATGACAATTTAATCATCCTCAAGTAAATGATGACAAAATTTTCAGTTTTGGGTGAACTATCCCTTTAACGTTATATGTGAATGTGCTATCACTTTTAAGGAGGTGGACTGCAGCTTCAAAACCAAACGCAAAACCAAAGCATCTGCTAATTTCTGTCAGTAAACATTGTTTCTGAAACAGCAACCTGAGTACGCTGACACCAACAAAGATTATTTGAGACAACAGAGGCTGCACAATCAGATAAAACGTTGCTGACATTCATTATGTAAATATGATGGGTGATGCATATTTTGTGATGTATGTATTTTGGCCTTTATTGTGATAGGACAGTTGATATTGACAGAAAGTGAAGTTAAAGAGAGTGTAAGATGTTCTCGGGACACATGATTCAGGTCTAACCTTGAGCCAGAGGGGGCGGAAGAGAACTCGCATCAACCGACTGGCCTTTCTCCAAAGCTTCAATTGCTGCATCGAATCCCTGAGACAAACAAGAAAACAGCATAGTGCTACTCTTTGTCTACTTCCTGCAAGTCTGGAATACCTCAAATAATCAGCACATTTTTGCTCTGGGAGAGAAATTAAAAAGAAGGTTTACGAGACACTTACTTAAGAGGAATATCCAAATATGCATGAAAACATAGCTAGTGGCTGATGCCTCAAATTAAATGTAAAACTGCAGCTGGCAACATTACTGGCATTGAGATGTAGAACTCTTTGGAAAGTTTAAGTCAAAATTTCCATATTAGAGCAGAAGGCAAATGGAAAAACCCACATTAATATGGTGTAATACATACATAAACACGTCTATTGACTGACATGCAAAATAAGAAACTGAAAAATAAATAAGCATTCTTCAGAAGTCAACATTTGAAAAGTCCTAAGACAAGAATGAATGTTTTGTTGATAATTTTCAACTATTTTGTGATCCACAGAAATAAATCAGATATACACAATCAGATAATGGAAATTCTAACTATTTACTATTAAAAAAGTGCTAATTTTGACTAAAACATAGCTATAAATACTAGAATATAAAGCACATCCCTACCTTGCTGGCCTTTATATGCATTTTGGCTTGGTCAATGTCTCCTGCTTGTTTGGCTTTGAGAGCTGCCATCCTGTACTCCTTCTGTCGCTCTAGCAGACTGTCTTTTGTTGGCTGTCCGACTGGAAAATCTACTTCAGGAGCAGAGGAAACCACAATGTTTCTTTTTACAAGAACTGCTCAGTAGAATGACATACTTGTAGTTAACTTGGCAAGTCTGAAATTTAATTTTCAACATTGTTTGCTTTTACATATGCAGCCTTAAGGGCAACATAAAATAATACATTTTTATTTATTTGAACACTTTGACTTCTACCATTAATGAAAGTAACAAATGTTGAATCAAATGATATTATCAATATAAGCACATTTAAGGGCTTTTGGGCAAGAAGGAATCATTTATTAACTAGACAACAGAACAAATGTAAACTCAACCATTAAATCAATAAAACTCTATATTAAAGTCTATATTAAAAGTCTATATTAAAATATTGATTAAAGGTTAAACACTGGTATGACAATATAAGCACATGGAACCACATACAAAACTGTAAAATCACTTTAAGTTTGGATTATTTTAGATTGGACATAAATAAGGTTGATTATAAAATTGAACAGTCTAAGTCCAAGTAATTTGGAAAAATAAAAAAATCTTTCAATTATTCCCACTATTAATTGTATTTTTAAGATATAACTTTTCAGTATTTTTAGTATCATTGCTCTATTTTTCAGTTTCACATGATCATTCAGCAATAATTCTAACATGATGATCTGATCTTCAAGAAACATTTCTTATTATCATCATAATAGAAAATAGCAACATAATATTTTTGTATAAACTGCAATACTTTTTTTAGGATTATTTGAAGAGCCGTAAGTTAAAAAAAAAACAAAAACAGAATGTATTATTATTAAAAACAATTAATTTTGTAGCATCTTCTTTTCATTTTAGTTAATTTTAATCAACTTAATGCACACTAGCTGAATAAAAGTGCTAATTTTTTTTAAAAACTGTCTTTATTTTTTACATTAATTCACTGCATATGGCTATATGCTTTCTTTTTAAAAAAATAAACCAACTTAATAAGCTTGTGCTTCATACCGCTCAATTTCAAGCGGGCTAAATTCATTTGTTATTTTAAGTGTATATGAATAAGTAAATATTTTTGTTGATTACGATGAGGTGTATTTTGTTGGAGGAAATAACAAATTCATAAATCAACAAAAATATTTACTGATAATGATATTCTGTTTGAAATTAAATAAATAAAATCAAACCAAACTCCACATGATGAACAGTCCACTGACCTTCATCAAATCTGACCTGTACAAAGTAGCTCACATGGATAAAGTCCCAATGTTTTGGTAAAAGGAGACTGGAACGAGCATCAAGGTTGGCTCGCTGGTTCAAGCACCTGGCTGGGTCAGTTGGCAATTCTGTGTGGAGTTTACATGTTCTCCCTGTGTTCACGTGGGTTTCTCTAGGTGCTTCAGTTTCCAAAGACATGCGGTATAGATGAACTGGATAAGCTAAATTGGCTGTAGTGTATGTGTGTGAAAGAGTTTGTGTGGTGTTTCCAGTGTTGGCGTAGAACATATGCTGGATAAGTTGGCGGTACATTCCATTGTGGTAACGCCTAATAAATAAGGGTACTAAGCCAAAAAGAAAATGAATGAATGGCTAAATAAGACTAGAATGAGCGCCAAATTAAATTATTAACTATTTTTTAAAAGCCCAAAGCATTTTTCAGCTTAAATAAAAAGTTATACATTTCTTTAGATAGCTGATAGGCAGTTTATTAACTTTTAACTGCTTAACTGTTGTCTGTTGCAGCAAAAACACTTGACTAACCTAAGTGCTTTTCAGCTTCACTGCTAGCGTGTTCCCCTTCTGTAGATGACAGTGAAGCTGGAGACGTTACACCAGAGGACTCGTCTCTAGTGTTTGATTCTGAATCCATCACAACAGGAGCGGCCTCCGCAGAGATGGGACTAATCTCGACAGCACTATCACACTCCCCGTGCTCATCAGGGGACACTGCAGGGGCTGGGGGCCGACTGGGTCCATTGGGACCCCCACATGCCACTGGAGGAGGAATCTCAGATTCGTCAATATTCCCTCCTTTCCGTACTGTCGCTAACATAGTCTGTAGTGCCTAAACAAGAATATTAAGAGTTTTAGTTGTTAAAAATGATAATATAAAATACATTATTTTGTGCAATCCAATGTTTTTTGTTTAACATGTGACACTGTATACACTCACTTTGAGGCCTCTCTCATATCGCCGAGCTTTAGAGGTTTCCCCTGCAGCTTTGGCATTGGTAACAGCCATCCTATACAAGGTTATTCTTTCCTCTAAGGTGTGTTCGATGCTCCCGGGAACTGAAGAGAATTTAGTTTCCTGTAAGAGAAACAACAATCATACATGACATGATTTCTTATAAAAAGCTAGGGCTGGGGAAGTAATGCAAATTAAAACATAAACGTAATAAAAATTTCCATGAAATTAAAATAAAATATTTTAGAAGTTTCAGCCGGTTAGTTTTAAGCATATCTATAGGCTAGTGTGCTCCAAAACAGTGACAAAATTCACATTTTGAAAATATAAAACTGACATAAACACCTAAAGCTTGAAGTTTATCACTTCCACCTAAATAAAGCAACAATTTTTCATATACATCATACTTTAGTTTCTCATCAAATCTTCACCAATCAAATGCTCTCTAGTATTTAATACTCATGATGCTTCTCATTTGATGCGCTTAAGCTCAACCACTCTCACTGGCAAAATCCCCATAGCTTCAAAACAGACACATAACTCCTTTCATTGATTCAGCATGACTATAATTACATGACTACTTAATCATCTCACATAAGGATTTATTTCATACACTCTACTGAAGTTATGAAGTGAGTTTGGAGTATAAACATATTATCAAATGCGACATTTTCACATGCAGCATTTATTACACAGTCAAGTCATATGTCATAGTTTACTGAGAAGCTACGCAAACAGCCGTCATCTTTCAATGATAGGCATCTAGGCGACCATAAACTGTTCTCTCAGAAGATGAAAAACTCAAAACATTGCTGCAGCTCTGATACAAGTTTAACTTATGGAAAAAAAATATATATATATGTTTGGGTGCTCTGTGTTTGTCTGAGGTAATTAGTATTCTGAAATGTGTATATTTATTGCAAACTTGTGCGCGCAAAGCACACAATATGTTCCATAAGGATAAATGTGTGGATCCACACTCATGTGAGCTAATGATGTTTGTTTACACATGCTTTATAATGTTCATTAAAATAGTTCTTTTGCTTGTCCTGATGGCTGCAACCGATTTTGAAAAAACCTGAGCCTGAGCATCGTTATGCAACAGGAAGCTTGCGCTACAGATGGTCATGAATGCACACTGTCAGTACTTTTACCAGAGACTGTGGATTAAAGTTAGTAATGGTCCAAATAAAGTTCAGTGTCTTCACAGACAGCGGTCAGCACGGACTGATTGTTTTGTGTCCTAAGGCCTCGGTGTTTCATCACAAGCCATGAGGATTAATATGTGCTTTTTGACTATTAAAGTAACAGTAGCCAGACTTGCACTATATGAATAACAGAAGAAAATATTTTTACAATTCTAAAATAAAAAATATTTTTACAATTCTATTGAAGCAAAAAGTAATCTCTGTATTGTAGAATCTGAAGGTAAGTAAATTAAGAGCACTTTAAGATGAACTATCCCTTTAAATTAATGTACATATTTGCAACTAGCACAAAAGCTGTAACATAGGTTCTGTGATTCAAATAGGATGTAATTAAAAACAGGTTAATGTAAGTTGATTAGCTTTTTTAGATAATCTTATCTATCAAAAAGCATCTAATATTCGATTGGTAATCCAAATTGGTTCCTTTGAATTCATTACTCACTCATACTACTAATTGACTCGAGAACGGATGTGGCCAGATAAGTCAAATTCCCAAATTAACTGTTCAATGCAATTTGTGAAGTGATTTAAAAGGGTGGTCCACAGTAAGGCTTGGTTGTGTTTATAAGATGCAAAGCAATGTGTGCTCATGCTTCACTTGTAGAAAAATCACCTAATTTTTTCATAGAGAGACACTGAAAGCATCTGCATAAAGGAGACACTGCACATGCTGCTGAAGATTGTGGATGTTTACTGCTGCTTGACTGATAAATATGAATTTGTAGCTAAATTGTTAGCAGCGCCAAACAGCATATCCTGTTGTTTACATCCTTGTTTACGTCCTTGCTACAACATACCGTTAACGCTAAAAACAAATAAAAATAATTAAAAGGTTGTGGCTCACAGTTTTTGACCGAATTGAGCACTGTACTGGGAGAGATTTTGGAAGCTGTCCTTTTTCAAATGCTAGCTTTATATTAGGGTGGGGCAATGCTGACCAATTTGGCATCGTACGATGTCTAATGTGAAACATTGCGATGGATGATGGCATCATTACCAGAGGATGTGGTGAATTAATTATTTATGAAAAATTAATTCATTCATAACTAATTAATTATTTGTAGCCTACTGTTTCAACTACCTGACCCGCATGGTCTTTATTTAACCCCTAATCAAATCATAAATAAATGAAGTTACACACAAATTACCACCTGTCAATCACTTTTTTCACGGGACTCTGGCATGACTAGGCAGAGTGATCTGTGTCATTATAATGGCATCGACAAATTTGGTTGGTAAAAATAAGGTCACACAACCAGCAGGAACCAACCAACAGTATCTAAGGTTTACGCTGACATTACTAAGTACATGTGTGTAAAAAGCTGACTGCCTGCAGCTCAGCCACAGACGTGCGCATGCTAGAGCGCATGACAGAGTGTGTATGTGTGTGTGGTCACGTGATGTGCATTTTCAGCAGTATAGTGTGGACAGAGGGTTGTTTAGAAATGCTAGATGAAACGCCAGTGTTAATGTGGATCATTTTCGTTCTAAAATACTATTTTAAAACTAAGATGTATTAGTTTAAACAGGTCTAAATGTGTATTTTTCATGAGTGGGTTGCTGCTGCAATGGGGGCGGGGCGGAGCGGGGGATCACAATGCCGGATCAGCATTGTGACGTCTATCGGCCATCTATCGACTCAACCCTACCATATATTTTTTATAATTCTCTGGAACATAACTAAAAATAAATTGTAGGTATTTCTTTCTTTGTGTTGTGTGCTCTGGAAGCCCAAATACAGAAACAGAACATGTTCCGTGAAAATAGCAGTGTTTGGACGGCATTTTAGCTTTCTCTAATATAACATTACAGCGCCTCTGGTCACGCCCCTTTGCTGCATAGGGGTAAATGCATGGTGAATGCGTGTAACCAGAAGTGATTGTGATCTCACTAATCCAGATGTATTTTTTTGTAGACCCCAAACTTTGTTTGTTGTAGGCTTTGCTAAACTAACTCTGTAAAAGCCAAATGTCTCACATCTCTGAGCATGTGATGATTTCTCCATTTTAAAATACATATTTACAGAGCTTTATTTAGGAAATGTATAAGAGTAATTTGTAGAATACTTTGTTTTCAAATGTAGTGAAGTAAAAATATAACGTTCCTTTAAATAAAAATACTCTAATGAAGTACAGATACTTAAGAATGTATTGATTTTACAATGAGACTGAACAAATATAATAGGATTATGCTGATCAAAAAAATTCTTAGATGGTACCTGGCTTTCTGGTGTCGGACCTGCAGTAGGAGTAGGAACAGTGGAGGTTGGTGTTGCGGCACCTGAGTCTTCTGTTTCCTCCTCACCAACCACTTCCTGCAGCTCAGCCTAGTGAGCACAACAAAAAAAAAAAAAAAAAAAAAAAAATCACACTAACAAAATCAGACGGTACTGGGGACACTGCCAATAGTCACAGGTTTCATTTACCAGAAGGTCTTCGTCATCCTCCACACTTTCGTCTTCATCGTCATCTTCAAAGTCTTTCATGCACGCCTCTGCCATTTTTTCAATGTCTTCCATTGGCAATGGAGCTAGAACATAAATAAATAATAATAAATAAATAAATCAGGTAAGATTTATTAAAATGATCACAATGTTTTCAAAACAGCGTGAAAATTATAATTTTTTTTAATTAACTGTTATACACTAGCATTTAAAATTTAGAAGGAAAAGACAAAGAAGTGAGCAATTTTTGATGATTTATTAAGGATCATGCATTAAAAAATCTAGGGGACTTCAAATGCAATTGATATATATATTCTGTCAATTGCATTTGAAGTCCCCAAGAGTTAAACAGTTAAAACAGTTCTTTCTTGAATCCATTCAGCTAATCTCTTGATCCAAGTTCTACCCCTTAGCCCTTCCCCTTACCCCTACCCCTCGTTTTGCGCGTTCAAGTCAAGGGGAAATTTTCTTACCCCTCTGTTTTAAGTGTGGTCCTGAAAAATCTTCGTTCGAAAGGGTGCAATCCCCTTGCCCTTAGCCCTACGCCTTCAAGCTAAAGAGAATTGGGACACCACTACCCCTTGACGTGAACACGCAAAACAAGGGGTAGGGGTAAGGGGAAGGGATAAGGGATAAGGGGTAGAATTGTGATTGGGCCTTAAAACAGAGAGGTAAGAAAATTACCCAGAATGCACCGGTCACAGCGGCAGGATAGCTGAACCCGGAAGTAAGGAGATCCACAAATTAGTATTTTTTGTCACTATTACGAATTTTTACAACAAACAAACATTTGTTTTAATATATTCATAACCGCAGTCGTGTTTTACCGTCATGTTAAAAAAAATAAACGCTAAATTTCGAGATCTATAATCCGCAATCATAACTCATGTACAGCGGTCTCACAACATTCTGACACGATGACACTCGAATACCCTGTCAGTAATGTCTAGTGGCTGGGAATGAGCTTTTTACAGTGTCTGCTGTAATGTTAATGTTGTTTTCATTTGTTTACATAGATAAATATGGCCACTGTGTAAATACACAGTATAGTTACGATCTTATTGCCACATTAGATCGTTATGATAACATAATATATGCCTTCAGTGATTTCCTGAAGATAAACATCAAAAAACAACACAACTGGAATAACTACAGCAGTCACGATCGTCTGATCTCATATGAAGCAAGAGATTGCGATGATATATGATGACGTATGCAGGTGTTGAAGTGATGTGCCAATTCTTAGGGGTAAGTTTTGAAGCCCTTTCCCTTAACCCTCGGTTGTAAGGGCCAAGGGGAAGGGGTAGGGGTACAAAAATAGGATTGGGATTGGGCCTAAGTCTGGCGAGAGAAACTTTAGCTTAGCATAATTAATTGAACCGGATTAGACCATTAGCATCTCCCTCCAAAACATCCCAAAAAATAAATAAATAAATAATAATAATAATAATAATAATATAATATAATATATATATGTGGGTCAATGACGTGACGCTCATTTTTTTGTGTCCATGTGATTTAAATGAAGTCAAAAAGGTCACAGTTTCAAAATAAATAAGCAAATGACTTGCATACATTCTCTATTTTGAGGGCCAAGTCAAATTTTTTGGGTTTTAATCCATTTTAAGATATATTTTAGGGGATTATTACAAGAATGTCAATGTGGTGTAACCAAAACAAATTGGTACCAAACAGTTTATCTTGTTTAAAAAAGGTGAAATTCTCAATGAAACATCATATCAGCTAGTTTGGCATAAATTTATATTAGACATATTTAATAGTAAATAAAGGTAAATACAGCATAATTTTTCTAAATATTAATAATAATTTGGGGAATTATGTCAAGAAATCAAGCGTCAAGATGGTGTAACCCCCATTTATTGAGCCCACAGCCCCATTTTTGTTAATATTGTGCAGAAGACCATGAGACAGGAAACTGTATCACAGAGAAGGACTCTTGATAAGACTGATGGCTACATGCAAAGGATATTAACTCTTTTTAAAATGTGAGATATTCTGACCTTTTTAATGAGTGGTCAGATATTCTTATATACGTGTCAAATGGTAAGACCCCAAGAGTACAGTATAATTGGTCATTATTATAAAAATAAGTGTTATCGTTAAAAATTACATTTAAAATATATTCCCACCAAGTCCATGTGCTTACACAGGTATTTTAATAATGCCTGTCAAAATTGATTTTAAGTTGAACTGTCAAGCGGTGTAACTGGTTACACCATTTGACTCCAATTACACATCTTTCTGTTGGGGGCCAATTTAGTCAAATATCATCAGTTCATGATGCTGATTAAAAATGCTATATAAATGATTCTACCATTTGGAACTATTTTGGGTTCATAGTGTTGCATTACTTATTTATTTATTTATTTATTGAGAAGGTGGTGCTTAATCCACAACCTTACTATTAAAGCTCTTTAAACCTAGAATAATATAATTATGTTGCTATTATGTTGCTCAACATGAATGCTTTTTTAAAATGTTAATTCATGGTTCAGTTCACCTAATATAATGGACATACTCTTTCACTCGCACACACACTCATACACTACGGCCAATTTAGTTTCTCCAATTCACCTATACCACAAGTCTTTTGACTGGAGAAAACCCATGCAAACTTAACACAAGAAGGCCTCCTGCTCCATCCATGACCCGAACCAGCAATCTTCTTGCTGTAAGGCAAACATGCTAACTTAGCCCTGTTAATATTAAAGTCAATATTATTACCCCCTTAAAAAATTTTAGATTGTCAACAGAACAATCCACTGTTATACAATGACTTGCCTAAAAAATCTTACTTGCCTAATTAACCTAATTCAATTCAATTCATCTTTATTTGTATAGCGCTTTTACAATGTAGATTGTGTCAAAGCAGCTTCACAAGCATTATAAAAAATTGAAGCAGTGTCAGTCCAGTGTTCAGTGTTGAATATCAGTTTAGTTCATTGTGGTTTAATATTCACTGCTGAGAGTCCAAACACTGAAGATTAATCCATCGATGCGCAGCCCTACAAGTCCCGAACCATGCAAGCCAGTGGCGACAGCGGCGAGGAAAAAACTTCATCAATTGGAAAAAGTGAAGAATAAAAAAAAACTCATTAATTAACCTAGTTAAGCCTTTAAATGTCACTTTAAGCTGAATACTAGTATCTTGCGAAATCTAGTGATCTAGTGAAATATTATGTACTGTCATTATGACAAAGACAAAAAAGAAATTAGTTATTAGAATTTAGTCATTAAAACTATTATGTTTAGAAATTTGTTGAAGGAGCACTTGGGAAAAACTTTTAAAAGAGTTCAAATTTAACATAGGAGTGGTAACAATTTTGATGAGCCTCTGCTGACTGGGTGCTCACAGCCTTGAGTTCTGGAGGCTTTCATACTTGATGTGCTCACCGTTGTTGTACTATTATTAGTAACAACTGGAGGTGAATCGGATTAACTATAATGGCAAAAAGTATTAAAGTCAGGAGGTGCTAAATTAATTAATTTATCTATAAAATAAAAAAATAGGTTGTAGATAAGTTTGGTGGAAACTCATTAAAATGTTTTTCTATACCTCGCTGTACGCCACCATTAGTCGGTCATGTATGTTTGCAAACATTGGCTCTAAATCCTAGAACCAAGGCAACATCCAGAGCAGCAGCAGCTTTTATGTACCTGTCAGTGTTTGGCAAATTGCTCCTAAATAGAATAAAACTAAAAATAAAATAGTGGATATTTTTTCTTCTTTGTAATATCAACTACTTTTTTATTTTACTTCAACCAACTGAAAAGAAACAGAGTGATGTAAAAGATGTTAAATGCTACACATGTTTGTTTTAGTATTATTATTCTATTGATGAGGGCCACAGATTTAATGGAAAGGATGTTATTACTTTATGTATTGAAGTTCAGCAACATTGTTTCATGGTTGGCGAACACATTTGTCAATGACAATCACACCCCCTTGGATATTGTTCCTCAACTGTCATTATAATATGAGACATAAGTACACCTTTCATCACCACGATGATTTCTTATTGTCAGACATTTTGATCATCATTTAAAAGAAAGTAAAACCACTTCAGCTGAAATTGTTGACTATTGTATTTGATATTCACTGTCAATTTCAGTCATTTTTGGCTGTTGAAGCAACACGGTCAGGTGGTGTAACTGGTTTGTGTCAATTGGTGTAACCAGTATTTTTTATAAAAATATAATTATATACATGGAGATAATGTGAAATACAATTTAAAACACTTACATTAGTGTAATAAAGTGTTTTTTAAACAATTTGTACATAATTGGTCAAAGATTATTTAGAAATCAAGTTTGTTTTTAGCATGTGTCCGGCCAAATATTGCAAAAACTCAATAAAAATGTACATTTAGACATAACACAAATAAAATAAATGTTGGTATGATATTTTAAAATGAATTCTTTATTTCTGTGAGTACACTTGCAGATCTTCTAGGAGGAGTAAAATATTAAATTTTTTCAATGTTTTGAGAGTTACACCATTTGACATTTTCAGGTACATTCAGGCCTAACATTTGTAAAAAAAAATGGTGCAAATATTAGTTTTAATTACATAAAATCAACATGAACACAGTCTGTGCATTTTAAAAGACATGATGGATGCTTTTAAATAATCCTTTTTTAATTTTTTTTTTATTTCTCATCTTGCCGCACCTTATTTGTCACTGACCCATATATATATATATATTCCCTATTTAAAGTTTAAAAGGTTGAATCTGTTGTTGAATTATGTACAAAGACTGACAAAAAAAAAAGTTCTTATTTTAGCATGATTTGTCTAGAAACTATAGCCTCGTTCTGGCATAATAATCAAGGAACTTTGTTGACGCACTACAGTATGTCAAAGTGTTCGTTTAAAATTACAACTCAGGATATTTATAAGAGGACTTGGGACCTTGCTGTTGTGGTTATTTCAGCCAATCAGCTTTGTCAGTCATTGTGTCACTTATGCGTCATTAAGACGTTAATATATACAGCAAGGTTCTTTTTTTTGTTCTTTGCTCAGGAAGTTTAGTTAGTAGCAGCTTACATTTACAAATCCTTAAATGTGGTTGCATATGTCAATATGTGCTGCTAATTTTTCTCTAAATAAAAACTAAACACTTAAAATTACATTTACCTAACTTCATTAAACTTAAATGACAGCAATGATAAAACAGCAGTTAAGATAGCATGTGAAAAAAGTTATGTTTTGTTGCATGAGCAATTAGATACTTCAGTCAAACAATGATGTTCTTTTCTTGAAGATATTGTTCTGAGGAATTAACAAGTCGAGCCAGTTTACAAAATCAAAGTGAAACAAACGTCAGTTCTGTGCTGGTGATGCAACACTTACAGCTGAATGAGCAGAACTTTAATATTGCTATAGTTCATTGTGCATACAGATTATTCTTTTAAACTGTTATAATAAGAGGTTTATACGAGTGGTCCATTCTTTCTATACATTTTAGACAAGCAGAACATATACAAGCTAGTGCATATAAATGCCTGTAATGTGTGATGTTGGTGCAAAACTTTTATGAAACTTATTCAAGATTCAAGAACTCAGTACTGGTTAGTTGTTTCCATATAAAGGATCAGCGAATGAAACTGTGAATACAAACATTATTAACTTCTCTAAAGTACAATAATCAGCAACAAGAATTTCCACAAGTAACTTTGTTCATCACTGATATCACATGACAGTAAGTTGAGGGAAAATTAAATGTGACCCTGGACCATAAAACCAATATAATGATGATGCATAAGTTTATTTTGCCAATAGCCAAAAATACACTGCATGGGTCAAACATTTTTGATTTTGCCAAAAAACATTAGAATAGTAGGTAAAGATCATGTTGGTTATTTTGTAAATTTATAACTGTAAATGTATTCAAACTCGATTTTAAATTAGTAATATGATTACTAAGATTAAAATTTATTGATAAGATTTCATTTGAACTTTAAAGGTGATTTTTTTTAACCTTCTGATCTCTTGATTTTCATTCAGGAGTGCAAAGACTATTTATTTTGCTTTCGAAAAAATACAAGTACAAAACACTAAACAAACAATACAAAACAATAGCTATGTCACTGTAGCAAAGGTGCATTTTATTTTATTATTATTCTAAAGTATGCTAGATAGAAAAATATGTTTTTGTTCCAGGTTTGAATAAAATCTCTGTTAACATGTACAAAAGACAAAAGAAACATGGAAAAAGGTCATGCTAATGGTGTTTTGTTTTACTTGTTAAACTGTTATATTGTAATCATATCTTCATGTGTTAAAATTATAAATGAAGTAAATATCTCAATGGTTATTTAATTCCCTGCTTGTGAGAAGAAAGGGCAAAATCAGTATCAATGATATTAATCAAAAGCAAGATTGTATCATTTTATATATTTCAATATCGATGTTAATCGATATATCAATATTCCTGACAACACTACTTCCCATAACAACATTAGCAATGATGTTTGTACGTCTGAGAGCTTTTTTGTCAACAAAGGAAATGCTATTGAAATGAATGGCAATGTTAATGGACATCTCTCTCCAGCTAAAACAAACCTTGGCACAACCCCAACATGTACTCATTATAAAATACATTAGGTGATGACATTTAAAATCCTACCTTTTAAAGTTTGACAGATACAGCGTGTATTCAAGACAAGAATATAAAATAAAGGCAAAATAATCATAAAACAGTACCAACCTTTGCCGGCCTTCTTCGCCCTGGTAGGCAAATTTGGCTTCTTCCCAACAATAGCAGCAAATTCAGCTTCTAAAGCCGGATCATCAAGATCTTGATCCATGTTCATCATGTCATCTGGCTTAAAATCAAGCAACAATCCCATCTACAAAGAAACGCAAGCATAGTCAGACTCAGACTTGTTTTCTCATCTCTGAAAAATGTAAGCTTCTGTATTGGCATTAATGGTTCCATCAACAACTTTTATTGTCAATAGAATATTTACACTGCACACAGAGAATAAAAATCGTATTTACCAATAATACATCTATGTGCACTCTGTAAATTTATTGATCACAATCTTAAACATTATTGTGAGATTTGCACAAACCATTTGTGTCCTGGAGCCCCTATTCTAACTCCAAAAATTTGCCCAATGTAAAAAACATTTATAAAACTACAATGACAGAATACACTACCAATGAGGTGAAGTACCATTGCTTTTTATTGCAGCATAACACAAGTATAAGCCAAAATTCGGGCAGCACGGTGGGGCAGTGGGAAGCGATGTTGCATCACAACAAGAAGGTCACTGGTTCGAGCCCCAGCTGGGTCAGTTGGCATTCAGTGTGGAGTTTGTTCTCCTTGTGTTTCCTCCACATGCTCCGGTTTCCCCCAAAAGACCAAAGACATGTGCTATTGGTAAATTTGGGGAAGCTAAATTGTCCGTAGTGTATGTGTGTATCCTGGTCCTCCAGGTTGGTGGTTGAGAGTTGGGCTAACGACCCACCTCATAAAAATTAGATGTTATGAAACAACAACATAGTGCTTCTAAATATCAACTTGGATATACAGGTAAACTGTCCTGGGAGTAAGTAAGGAAAAATTCTAATAAACATGTTACAGCACAGAGTACAAATACAAAAGATAATGAAAAAATAAAACAAGAGAAATTATAATTGTTAATTTAAAAAAATATTAAAAATTATTATAAACCAGCGCCACGGTGGCGTAGTGAGTAGCACGTTCACCTCACAGCAAGAAGGTTGCTGGTTCGAGCCTCAGCTGGGTCAGTTGGCATATCTGTGTGGAGTTTGCATGTTCTCCCCATGGTTGCATGGGTTTCCTCCGGGTGCTCCAGTTTCCCCCATAAGTCCAAAGACATACAGTATAGGTGAATTGGGTAAGCTAAATTGTCCATAGTGTATAAGTGTGAATGAATGTGTATGAATGTTTCCCAGAGATGGGTTGCGGCTGGAAGGGCATCCGCTGCGTAAAACAAATGCTGGATAAGTTGGCTGTTCATTCTGCCCCAGATTAATAAAGGTACTAAGCCGAAAAGAAAGTGAATGAATGAATTATTAGAAACCATAGGACATAAAACAAACAAACAAACATACAAAAACATGAACACTACAGGGTCTTTCGATGAGGATCATTTTACCAGAAATGTAAATTTTGACTTATACAGATGTAACAGGGCCTGACATTTATGATTGTCGTCCTCAAAAAAATCATACAATAACAAGCATAAAATCATACAATTAAATGATAGAACGCATTCTTGCTCACTGTCAACTTCTCTGTTAAATTATGTCACTTCGAGTCATAGCCTTATTGTACACATTTTGTTAAATTTGATGCAAATGTGACAGGACTGACAGAAACATGGAGACAATGGTACATTTATTTGTATTACATACTTGTAGTATTTGTTTGTAGAATTTATTTATAATTCCATGTTTTTTTTACCAACTGATGTGAATGATAAGAACTTAAACTTGCTATTTGAGAAGTATTGTTTTCTTAAATAACAGTTTTAGCATAAGAAAACTAATAAAGCTGTAGGTTCAATTGGGCTGAGGACAAGGACAATGACAGGGTTTGTAAATTTGTAAAATGAGTTTTAATGAAGAACAAAATAAATAAATCTGAGAACCAAATGAGTGACTTCTTCCCTTACAGAACAACTCACAGAAATCAACCATCAGTCCATTTTAGAAATTTTTGAGATGAAATACTTTTGATTCACTGTATTTATGTGTTTATTTCAAGGGCAGAACATTTAAGTTTCTGGTAGAATGTTCCATAAACTAAACTAAACTGTCTTTTTCCAAATTTATATTGTAACTAATATACACATGTTCAGTATAACCAAAATTATTTTGGAAAACCATAACAACAGTGGTTTTGTTTTAAGGCACAGATGATAGTCAACATGTATCACATTATGCAAAACCTGTCAACGCTCACCTGTTTCGCGGCAGCTGCTCCTTGGCCTTTCGGCGCTGCTGCTCGCTTGTTTTTCCGAGCAAACATCCCGTTCTGCTTGCGCTGAACCCCCGCCTTTTACAGCACACACCAACACCTGGAGGCTGGAGCTCAGGATGTCTAGCAGAATGAACGAAGACTACAGGAAAGGAGATAATGATCCTTTAGACCCAAACTAAGTCTGAGTAGCGACAAAGCTGCTGACAGTTCAGGTTTAAAGGAAGTTTTGCTAAACGACAGTCACATGTGCCGTGAACACGTGGGCTGTGCTGACTCACCCCTCTGATCCACTTGTGAACTGTGGAGTATTTAACTTTCTTTTCCTGGCCAACGGCAAACCCACTCCACTTCCTCCTTCCTGGCCAAAAGAAGGGCTTTACAAACCTGACAGCTTATGTGATGTGCAAACAACACAACCCTGCGAAGAACAGAGACGACATTATGACAACACAAACTCACTAAACACGGCAAACTGTAAATATTTCCATGTCAACATAAAATAAAATGTATCTAACCTCTGCTGCGTTCGGAAGCTAAATCTTGATGCTGACGTGTTAAGACTGACGGCTGATGTTGTAATGAACATTTATTGATTTACCTTTGTAAGTTTATAATAAGAACGAATCCAGACACAGTGACGTACGTAAAACATTGGGTTTGTTTTGCTACTGTCTGCAACTGATGCAACAAAACATCAAGACAGGCCACGCCCAGCTGTGGCAAACCACCACACCGGTCTTTGGGCATTTTTAAAATAAAAGTTCTAACCTGTTTCTCTTCTCATTAGTTTCATTCGCGGTTTTTCTATAATGTAAACGGCATTTATTCAATTTCTGTGTAAACGGACCAAAATTATTACGTGGAAAATACATATATTTTAAACTCAAATCTAAAATATTTCCTCGGAAATGAGTTTATTTATTTATTGAAACAAATATGTTTAGAAAAACAATTATGTATTATTCAATAAATATAAAACCTTATTTAAATGAAACATAATTGATGTGTTTATTTTTAACACACTTGGAAAAATTATGTTTATCTAAGCCATATTTTGAATTATTTATTTTAGTCATATGTATCAATTTGTTTAATTATGTAGTTTAATCATATGTAATATCTCTCCATCTATCTATCTAATCGTGTATCCCTCAATCATCATTTTGTGAACACGCGTCTTATGCACTCATGTTTTCTCTTATTTTATAAACTTCTAAAAAAGAGGGAAAGAAATCCTCCACAATGTTTATGGACTATACTCATTGTCCTCATATTTGTTAGTTTTTAATCTCTTTTTCCCGCTATTACGGTGTACAAAATCTTTATAATATACAGTATTAATGTGTTCTCAGTATAAATGCTATTGTTCTGTAATCCTGTATTTAGCTAAACATTTACAGGAAAGAAAAATTCCTTGTAGCCACACATAGTAAGTGATACTGCTGAATCTGATTAATTACTGTTTATAATTTCTTCATTTCATTCAGTAACTAATCAGATTCAGTAGAAACCAGAAATGAAGGACTCTTATTATGTAACACTGTTGCGAAGTACTGGATGAATCGATTCACCAATCAGCGCACAGCATTGTGCCTCGCTGCCTTGGTAACAGCAAAAACTTTTGTTTTTTTGAATTGACCAATCACGACACGCGTTTCACACATTTAAACTGGCGTTCATACGGTATCCCCCTCCAGCTGCTCAGATGTTTGTTGAATCTACATGTGGAACTACGAAAAACCTCACAAAACCTGTACATAAGAGTGTCTGAAACTGACACGAAGATACGGAGCTTTCTGCAATACTTCCGAAAAAACGTTGTGGGATTTGTGGTAAGATTAAATATAAAGTATTTTTTTTCTTACTGTGTCCAGTTCCAGTAAGCCGCAGCAGTTTACTGTTAATTACATATATATTCTTTTTGAATCGTTACGTGATTAAAAAAACATTATTGCAATTTATGCTTAAGCTTATGTAGACTGTTTGTTGTAATGTGTTTATTTTATTTTATTTTTTTGCTTTATGATTTCTACATAACGTTAGCTTTATTGAACTTTTATCGCATTTCGTGTTCCACACATGGTAGATATTCTCCATTTAATTTTTGCTCTTTAAAAATTCGTCACTCACTCATACAGAGTGACCAAAACTGCCACAGAAATGTCTCAGTTTGGGTTTGAGAACGACATCCACAACGTGCTCCGGCTGGATATGCCCATCACCAACGCCCCGATGGCGAGATGGCAGAGGAAAGCCAGCACTTCAAACTCCAGCAGCACAAACTCTCTTTCGCCCAACAAGAGCGTCAACAGATCCGTGAGCCTTTCCAAAACTCCTAGTAAAACACCAGGTAATCATTCATGTGTCCAGTTTATGCTCACTTTAGGGTCCCATATAGAAATCTGATTCATGAAAATACATGCAAAAATTACATACAAATTCATATTTGCTTTTCACATTTGTAAAATGTCATATGCAACTTGTATTTTGAAATAATGCAAAATTGGCTGCTTGCATATTTTTGACCATTGGAGTTACATATATGCTCAAATATATTTGGTGTGCTTGTACATGTTGCTAAGTGTACAGTCGTCAACATTTGAAGTGCATCAAAAAAAGATTTTCTCAATTGTCCTAAGACAAAAATGGTTGTTAAACAACTTTGAAGGTTTTTATTTTTTTTTAACTATTTCAATAGTTGACTACTGTATATATCCATGTACATATTTGGCCATATATGAGAATGTGTGTGTGTGTGTATATAAAGTTATAGAGTAATTCCAAGCAACTGTCAACCTTGCCATGAAAAGTTTTCACCAATATAGTGAAATGTTTCTAAGTTTGTTTGTTTTTTGGGTTCAAGCAAGCATTTTACAGTAGTTGTAAAATACTCAAATGTTTCTGGCAATGTTTTTAAACAATTGTAATTTGTTTACCAAAGTCACACAAGTGGCAATGTCACATCCATAACAGAGAGGTTTTGCATCCATAATGAAGCTTTTTTTTTTTTTTTTTTTTTTTTTTTTTTTTTTTTTTTTTTTTTTTTCTTTCTTCCTTATAAATGAAAATATGGTATACTTGTTTTAAACATCCCATGTCCTCAAACAGGGAAAAATGGCAAGACCCAAAACACCCCCTCTAAGGCAGGAGGGGATCGGTACATCCCAACAAGAAATAACAAGCAGTTGGATGTCGCAAGTTTTCTTATTTCTAAAGAGAACGAACCGGTGGAAGAAAGTGAGCCCTCTACTGCAGTAAGTTTTGGGTGTAACAGTCAAAATTATTTCAGTTTGTTGATATTTATATAAATACATCTATTATGCTGTAGATGTTTTCTGACTATGGCAATTATTGTTCTGACAGCCAAATCAGAAGGCTTGGTCTATGTCACTAAATGGATATGACATTGAGGAAGCAAAGATTTTGCATTTGGGAGGGAAACCGCTTTATGCCCCAGAGGGTATGGTCATTTTTCTCTATTGTTCATGTATTTTCATTTATGTATTTTTCATTTTATATAT
>CAIGQQ010035826.1:15012687-15036652 GCA_903798035.1 Danio albolineatus
CCTTTCTTCTCTCTGTGCTTTTCTTAGTTGCTGTTTATCACAGCACAATGATTGGAGGTCATGATTTGCTTTTAAACAATTTAGATCTTGAAATCAGCATATTTGAACTGGATCCTAATCTGAAAAGAGCGAATTATACAGGATGGTCTCAAAGTAAACGTATTAATGGGTTACTTTTTTGTTTTTAATTGTCTTCAGCTTACTACAACACTGTGTACAACTGCAATTAGTTTTTTGGGTTGACTAAGTTATAGTACATTAGCTACACAAATCTGTCTTCAAGTCAGTGTCCTGGGTAGAAAGGGAACAAAAAATGTATTCTGTGGACAAAGCCATGGAATTAATAATGCATGACTGGGCTACTAATATAAAGTTCGTATATAATTCTCCCCATCACGAGTGGTCTGTGGTAAATGGGCTTGTTCTGCATTCAAGTGTTTATAGTACACTGTAGTCTTAAAGAAACTTAGTGTCTTTGGATATCAGTCTTTTCTGTGGATATAAAGTAAAATACTGCACTAAATAAAATAAAATAGTCTTTTAAAAACAAAACAACTACTTAGATATACCTAGAAACGGTATAACAAAGTTTAGAGGTTTTAAAACTGAGTTTTCTAAACCATGGTAAACCGTGGAACTGGTCATCTTCCCATGCTTACATGTAACACAATTTACTTTGTAATCCTTTTTTTTCCTCTTCCCAACAAACTGGTTTCTGAAATTAACTAAATTATCTTCCACAGGTTATCAGAATAATTTAAAGGTTCTCTACAGTCAGGTGCCCACACCAGTCTCCGTCAAGAAAAGCCGCTACATTTCCTCTTATCCTGAGAGGATTCTAGATGCCCCTGATATCAGAAATGACTTCTGTGAGCTCATTGTTTTGAACGCTACGTTTGTGTAATAAGTTAGTTTTTTTTTTTCTTTTGTAAATTATTGGACTGATGTGATGTTTGTTTGCACAGACCTAAACCTTATGGATTGGGGAAGGCAGAACGTGTTGGCAGTTGGTCTTGCTAATCAAGTGTATTTGTGGGATGCCGGTGAAGGGGACATTGTGTTACTGAAGAAAATGGAGGATGATAATGAATACATCTGTTCGGTCTCATGGAGCAAAGATGGCAATTTCTTGGCTATTGGAACCAGTGACTGTAAAGTTGAGGTGAAGCACAAAATGCACTCATTCCTACTTTTTTGTTGTGAAAGCACTTCCTGATTGAAGTTGTCAGTGCTAATTATGAAAACGTTACTTAAACTTTCAGCCTTAGAAAGTTCACTTTCATATGCCGGTTTAGGTTATGATGCATGTAAATGTCATTAAGATCAGATTAATTTGTGGCCTTTAATTTTAAAGATGCCCTAGAATGAAATTCTAGATACACCTAGTAGGGATGCTCATGTTGACCGTTTAACCGTTAACCGAAAGAGATGCATTTTTGACTGATTAACGAGCCCTAATTGTACATTTTAAAAAGGTCATATTTTGGGGGTCTCTGACAACAGTCTGATATGCATGCAAGGTGAAAATATACTGTCATTGTCTTAAATGGATGTATTTTTACTTATCCCAGCAATTTATTTCCAAACCCCTCCTGATGCTAATCTGCACCTATTGGTCCGATGACCCAGTCTAATGCGATTTGACTGTGTTCAGCATGAGACAGAGAAATGCCCACCATGGCTTGTCAACAATTTTGAAGTAGTCGAGTTCAGAATGTATGTGTGAGCCCAATGCAGTTAAACACTAGAATATTGCTCTGTTCTCAACCATGACACACATTCAGTACTAATCCACCCAAAAGCTGAACTATTTTGAAAATTGACTGCTGCATGTATGTAGGAACAGCTGATGGTGGCCATAGCAACGACAAACAACAGTAAATCACAAGCTCACAAAAGCATTTAAATCCATAAACCAAGCTGCACGCACAGCGTTTTCAACGTGGCTTTAGACGCAGTATGAGATTATAAAGACTTCACCAGATCACAAAACACAATTAAATGCATAATTTGCAAGAAGGAGGCAGCCATTTTAAACTCATTTACCTACACTTGTAAAACGAACGAAGAAACTTGTCCGTGTACTGATAAAGTTCCTGTCAAGCTCTGACATAGTTCCATACATCAATAGTCTATTCTGATCCTTCCTTTAACTCGTCTGACGAATCCCCCGTTGTATTGTACTTGTCAGAAAAAGCACTGGTGAACGGCACAAAGCTGGGGCTATAATGCTGAGGGATTTTTGCAAAAATAAACTTCAACCTCTGACTCTTTTGGTTGAGAAAATAGCACTAACATTCCCTCACACTTTAGAGCACAGCGTCTTCGAGACCTGATTCCATCAGGATCTGCTATAGGGTTTGTCTCTTTCTTCGTACAGTGTTTGTAACCCGGGTCTGCGCATGCGACAAATGGGTGGGGCTTGAGTTCTGTGAGTTCTTGACTTACGACGACACCGCTATGCAACTCGTTACAGTGGCGACTCATTCTAACCACAATGAGTTGACTTTTTTTTATTTATTTATTTATTTTTTATAGATGAATCGACAGTTTTAAACACATCACTTTCAGATTTAAACCTTAGCTGGATGTTTCACTTCACTTAGAGCTGGATTACACCCTGCATGGATGGTCTTATTCAAAAACCCATAATAGGAGCTCTTTAATGGTATGGTAGACTGATTTATAATTTATTAGTTTTTTTTGTATTTAAGTTTTACTGCATAAATATGCAATGTAAACGTCTTGGGGCCTTTAACCATATGCAACCACATGTTTACAGACACAGAGAAGCACACTAACGAGTTAATGGCCTCTCCTGGATATGCTCTATAAACGCTTCTGTTTTTTTTGCACAAGTAGGGAAAAGCAGCACACTCAACTTGCTGAACTGTGCTCTGCTTTGGAAATGGCCACTAGAGGTACCGAGAAAGTGGTGTCTGGTGCTGCCCACAATGCAGCCAGAGCAATGCTATGAGGTTTCCTGGGGTATTTGTGCCATACACACTATGTGAGTGGAGATGTGCATGTTTCCCATGTGCATCTATTAAGAGGTCGGCACCAAACAACTAGACAATGAAACCCAACAGTGTTGTTGGCTCCCATCTGGACCAAAACGCTGCACGTGAACTCAAAACAGGCAAAAGCTGACTAAAATGAGTGGGCACGTTCTGTACCTACGCTGGAGGATGTGTCTCCGGTGGCCTTTGTGAAGGGCAGTATCTGTTTTCTCATTCACAAAAGGAGGCTGGAACTAAGACGTTTGTGTGCAAAGTGTATAGTAAACCCAAACAAAAGTATCTATCTGGAGTTCCTCCATGGTACTTAACTCTTGTTAAACACTCCCTCCAGTGGGCTCGCTCCTCTCCTGTGGCTCTCTGCTTCCGCACACTTGTCACTACTACGTAGCTGGCCAATCACAGCTTTCACTTGGTCGCAACAATTTAAAAAAAAAAAAAAAAAAAGATCTTTGTCTGACCAAAAGAGATTACATATTGTTCATTGTCATTTTAAAACTTTCCAGGAAGTGTTGAGCTTGTGTAAATGTCCAGGCAAATCTTCTTTAAAATACTTATTCATCATCATTATTATTTTTATTATTATTTTTTAGTTATGGGATGTTCAATACCAAAAGCGTCTCCGCAGCATGGATGGGCATTCTGCGAGGGTGGGCTGCTTGAGTTGGAACGATCACATCTTGTCAAGGTAACAGCACAACCTCACACTGGCTATACTGATCATTTTAAAATGTTAAACTGATTTGTTCTCTCCAGTGGCTCCAGGTCTGGATTGATTCATCAACATGATGTTCGGGTAGCAGACCACCACATCTTTACCTTTGGCGGGCACACTCAGGAAGTCTGTGGCCTTACCTGGTCTCCAGATGGGAGATATTTAGCTAGTGGTGGTAATGATAACATGGTGTATATCTGGCCAATGACGACAGGCTCAGAAAATCAAGCCATCCATGCTCTTAGTGAACACCAGGGGGCAGTCAAGGTAATCTTAATCTGGCCAGATGTGAGCCTGAATTTTTACCACCGATCTTTCATTTTAAGATTTTAACTGTCTTTTGGACCTTTTCAAGGCTTTGGCGTGGTGTCCTTGGCAGCCTAACATTCTTGCATCAGGAGGGGGCACCAGTGATCGTCATATCCGCATCTGGAATGCATGCAGTGGTTCTTGTATCAGCTCCTTGGATACTTGTTCACAGGTAGGTTCACTATTTTAAGTTGATCCTTTGGGTCAGTACTCTCTGATTCACAGGTGAATGGCTGTAGCTTATTTAAAGGGTGATGTAATGCCCATTTTTCAGTTCCAGTCTACATCAGAATAAAAAAAAAGCTATATGATGGGCATGGATTGCTGCCACTGAAGGGAGCGGATGTGGCCGAACATGAGACATGATTTTTATACCTGGCAAAATTACAATGCAATGAAATAAACAGTCTATACTTTTAAAAGTAAATTAATTCCATATTACATAATATTCATAATTTCATAAATGCATTCATACAGAACCACAATTTTTAATATCAAGTTAATCATGTTTAAATACTAGAAATGTGTATTGAATCACCCTCTCCCTACAGCTTGGCAGGTCTATTGGAATGAAAGCTAACAGGTGCTATTGTTGTCATAAATGTTGCTCAACATGCAAATCTGTTCATGTCAAAAGTAGTCAAAGGTGCCATGAACCTTTATCATGGCTTGGAAAGCAGCTCAACTAATCCGAATCAAGGACCAGAACTATTTCTTTTTTTTTTTTTTTTTTTAATTATAATGTAAAACATTTGCATCGTAAATGCATCTTTTTATTTATTTTTATTCGTGATGCATGCTTAAGTGAAAGTCTGTATGCTGTTTTCACTTGGGCTTTTATTTATGAGTTGTCTGCGCCATCTAGAGGTTTTGTAGTTTTCCTGACTTCATAGTATTCAGTTGTTCGATGCATGATGTAAGCTTCTTCCCTCACAATAAAACATTTCATTAGGATGTGAAATTTTGTAAACAGTTTCTTGTCTTTTCCTTTCAGGTTTCTTCTCTTGTTTTTGCACCAAATTACAAAGAGTTGGTGTCTGGCCATGGCTTTGCACATGACAAGGTTGTCATCTGGAAATACCCCTCATTCGGTAAAGTTACAGAGCATGAAGGCAAGTTTGAGAATCTACTTTCAGGGGGACCTATTATGCAAAATCACTTTTATAAAGGGTTTAAACACAGTTGTATGGCTTTGACGTTCTCTCTTTCTACATGTCATCAGCAAGGAAAAGTTTGTTCATTAGTGACCATATCTGTCCCTCATTAGCATATAATGTTAGTCTTATTTTCAAATCTTCCACTATGCTGATGCACAGGCGTTTGTAACCTTGCACTTAAAGTAACATTGGTTTAGAAATTCTCCGTTTGTTTACTGCTGGGGATACTGACCTGACCTAGATTTTATTAAATTATTTTTATTGTAGACAAGTAATTGATCGCTATTTTATTACCAAGTACTTGGTAATGGTTATAGGGTTTGTGAATTAGATATATTTGGAAATTTTTAAAAAAATCATAATTCTTTTCCAAGAATTTTTTTTTTAATGAAATTATTCTTTTTTTTATTTATTTATTTATTTATTTTTTTTGATAGGGCTAGTTAATCTTTTCTAACTGGTATATTTAAAAAAACTTAGCATTTAACCCTGTGATTACAGGGAACCCTGTATTAAATTGAGTCACCAAAATGCCAGCATTAGGATCAAAGCTTAAAAAGGGGCAGTTTTAAAAGAGTTCTAAAACCTTATTTGAGGGGTGTTTTAAGCTGGAAGTTCACACACACACACACACACACTCCAGGGACATCAGAGACTTTTCCGTCTTTTAAAAAGGGCATAACAGGTCACCTTTAAGTTGCTCCTTATTCAGCTGAAATGTAAATATGGTCAAATTAAGTTTTTAATTGCCAACCTTCTCCAATTATTTATCTCAGGACATGAAGCCAGAATCCTCAACTTGGCACTAAGTCCAGACGGTTCAACGCTGGCTTCTATTGCAGCCGACGAAACCATCAGACTTTGGAAGTGTTTTGAAAAGGAAAAGGATGCTGCTAAGAAACCCAAGCAGGCCAGCGGCAGGATCGTTCAACAAAGTATCCGATAATCACAAAACACTGGTTTTTAATGCCTTCAGCAAACAGCAGTTGAGGGTGTTTCTTTCGAACACTGCCAAATGTTCATTAGAAACTCCCTTTTTGGTTTGGGGTTTTCAAGGACTTGTTCATGAACGCTGTGCCGTCAAGCTCTACACTAGGTTTTATTGGACACCTTTCTTGTTTGCGTTTTCAGAGGCGTAATGGTTTTTAAAGGGATGAGCACGGCTGCTAAATGGGATTGCTAGAACACCATGTTCTTTGGAAGTTAAACCTTTTAGTGACTTTCATACTAATGTTTTTTGCATATTTAACCATAAGCCATCTCTAAATTATGTACAGAAATGTAAGTTTTGCAAATAAAGTTTAACAGAGTAATTGCGTCTGTCTTTTGACATGTAGCTTGTACCTTTGGTGTTCTGATTTATTAGTGGTTTAAACTTGTAACCAAATCAATTGTTTTAAAGCTTTTAAGTACAATGTTTGCCTTGCTGGCAGATTGTTGAATTAAATGCTACAAAGTTTCCTGGTGTCATTGTGTGATCTATGTATTCATGAGTAGAAGGAATGAATAATGGACTACATGCACCGCTAGTGTTTTTCACCCAACAATAAACTTCCGGTGAAAAGTTTGACTATTTTCAATTTTCCGGTTCTTGTCACAGCAATGTTGTAATGTAATTCAAATATAATCTGTTAAATAGACTTAAGCATTAATTTAGTTAAAGTGTGACCGTTTAAATGCAGGTCCTGCTGTTAGTGCAGAAACTCTGTTGAAAATATTGATTCATTAATTTTCCATATTTTAAAGATATGGTGTCAAAATATCTAATTTAATGCAATTCTTTTTGTTTGTTCTGATACCCACTTTATATCGTATCTCAGCCAGGCAGTGAAGATTGCTGTTTTTTTAAGTAATCTGAACTCAGATCTTAAATGTAATGATTTTTGAATGGGCTGAAAATTCACTGAAAGCCTTGGGCCTGGCTAACTGAAATTAAGTCTGTGTGCATATCCCCCAATGTGATGTTTCTAACATTATGGTATGTTTGACATTGGGCTGCATGATACTGGGAAAATATACGATAATGGTATTTTTTTTTTCACTTTAAAATTGCCATTTTAAAAATGATGTCATGATCATGGTTTTGTATTTTTGCTGAGCTAATTATATTTTAAAATGTCAAGATGCAAACATTTAGACTCTTAAAGTCTGCCTGAACCAGAGACTACCATGCTGCTTTATTGATTTATTTTTTTTCGCCTGTAATTTTGTGATGCAGGTCCAAGAGAAAATTATGTGAATTGGACGTGGCTTTTTTCCTACTGTAAGCTGATTGGATGAAATAGGCATTTCAGTTGGAAAGTTTGGGAAAAGGCAATCAGGAGAATTATTACAAACCAAGCTACATTATGTCCCGCCCTCTCTTCGTCTTTCGGTTGAGTTAATGTTATACGTCAAATAAAAATGCATATTTCAAAGCACTTTACAGGACCTTTAACTACGACCAACAACCTCAGACAGATGAGCGTGAGACATAAGAGTTAACAGGAAGTTCAAAACGGTTAAGCTTTCTTTTGTCAAAACTGAACATTTTACTAGCTTTTTTTTTCCCCCTCTTACATAAAAGACAGTCCAACACACTGACGTGAATGCTCACATTCAAAACCAAATAAAATGTATAAAATATTGATTCTCATTGTATCGTGAAAGTAGGTCAGATGAGTAAACATTTGTAAACAGTAACTTATAAATTAGCAATCGATAAGACAAGGATATAAAAACCAAGTACACAAAGAACAGTACGTTATTATCAATGACTTAGGGAAATGGTGAGTTGATGTGCTGTCTTAATCACACAGTCAAAAATAAAACACAGTTTGATGTTTAATGAAATGAACTTTTAGTAAACATTCTTCAGATAAAAACCACAATTTTATGTTTGCAAGTTTCCAGGGAATGTTTTGTATTTGTTTTTTTTTCCTTTTGTTTTCTGCAAACTGTCATTCTTACAAAGATTTTGTACAGATCCTTCTCAGTTTCTCATTGAACTTATTGCTCTGTGACGCTACATCATGTAATTATAATAATCTAGTTTGACTGATATTCATTATTTGTTCTTTTTATATACAGTGATCACAAAACCCCTGGGCAGAATAAAGTATGTTGCTTGAAGCTGCAAAGAAATTCCTGACAAATGTTGTTTATGATGGTCATTTAAATTTTTGTGCCACACAAAATTGTTCTCTGTGCTTCGTATGATTACAGATGTTGAACTAATGAAATCATGAAACGTTTTGATGTTTTTGGTTCCTTCTACTGCTCAGGACCATTGAGGTCTACGGAGGATGAGGTAGAAAATATCCTAATTTGTGTTCTAAAGATGAACAAAGGTCTCAGAGTAATGTAACAGATAAAGGGAGAGTAATTAAAAACAAAACTTTCACATTTGGATGAATGAATCCTTTAAGAATGGAACACTAAATGTGACATTTCGGATTGTCTCAAATTGAACGTGCATGTTTACTCACCCTCAAGTGTTCCTAAATCTTTGAGGTTTTTTTTTTTTAAAATCAGTAAAGCACAAAAAATAACTAATGAAGATATTTTGAAGAAAGGTATGCAGGGTATGCACAGGGTCTTAAAAAGTCAAATTTCAAAAGGCCTTAAAAAGTCTTACATTCACTGAAATTTTGTGTTGTGTGTCTTAAATCATTTTAAACAGGTCTTAACTTTCCTCTGTCCAATTGAAGCTACTCAATCGAGCCGACATCCATCCAATTACCAACAATCCATCTTAATAAAATCTAAAACTAGAAACAATTATAGTTTCTCATGATAATAAGAGCAATTTATCCCTTTACATTCTCCTCCATTCATACAAAAACTATTTACAGAAGTAAGGGTGAGTAGACACAATATTTATAAATAGACTTGAAACTGAAGGTTTAATAACAGAAATGCATTAGGATGAATAGAAGTTATATTCGATCAATTTCGACCAAAGGTCAACAAATACATATTTTTTATGTAATTGTCTCCACATTAAATATACTTTAAACAATGTTAAACTTGTCATTTCAAAAAAGGAAATATTATATTGAAAATATACTAGAGTTTTCTTATTTGACACATTAAAGTATGTCTTAATAAGAAATAATCATATTTGATTTTTTTGTGGCAAGCAAAAATAATAAAAAATAAAATCCATTGGCCCAACCAGGCCATTAGAAATAATCATTAGTGTTTAGCCCTGTCTAAATCTAAAATTTAATTTATATTATTTATAACGCTCTTAAATAGGGTTTAAAAAGTCTTACATTTGACTTGATGAAACCTGCAGAAACCCTGTATTGACTTCCATAGTATTTGTTTTCCTACTATGGAAGTCAATAGCCCCTTTCACACATGCAGACCTTTCCTGAAAATTACCGAAAAGGTCTGTGTGAACAGGCCCTTTTTGAAAATACCCATAAATAAGTTCCAGCAATTTTCCATAAAGATAAGTTGTAATAATACCGATAATATGCCGGAATGCTGTTCTGTGAACGCAGAAGAAAAATTGCCAGAGAGAGCATGTTCACGATTAGAATGCTGACTTGAGACATCTACTCCAGACAATCAGAACATTCAGACGCATTCACAACAGTGCTGTTTATGAAAATAAAAGCCTTTGAATGTTCCTCTATATGTTTTAATCAAAGTGGTTCACAATACTTCCATTTCCATCCACACAATCTGTAGTAGGGTCAGATGTGTAAACTTTTAGCTGTGGTTCGCGCTTCTGCCTTTGGATGTCTCTGGGAGAAAGCAGCTGCATGAATACTAAAGCTGCATGTACTGAACTGTTGCAGTTATCAACAAAAGCCTGACCACTTCTATGTTTACATATACAAGCACAGCTTTTTAGAGGTCATTTCTGATTAATGATTGGATGTTTGGAATGGATGTGTGAATGGTCCTTCCCAGAAAAATTCCGGAACGTCTTTGCCTGTCTGAAAGTCATGCCAGTAGTTTTCCAGATATTTACCAGTATCGCTGTATGAAAGGGGCTAATGGTTACAGGTTTTAAACATTTTTCAAAACAATGTTATTTGACACAAACTGTGTTCAACAGAAGAAAGAAACTCAAACAAGTTTGAGACAAAAAATGAAAATTCTGTCATTTCCTCCTAACACCTTCCAACACCTAATAGACATTATCATATTTCGAAGTGTATAAAGGAGTGCTGAAAATGTAAAGTACATTAATTTAGTCAACAACATCAACAAATCACTTCACAAAAAGAGCATAAAAATAGGTAAAGCAAAAAAATAAATTTTATTATAAAAGAAAACATTAACTGATAAGTTACGAACAAACAAACAAAAAAAATGCACAACTCATACATTTCCAATCAATTGTGAGGAAACATTTATTTACAGTCAAGTTTGAGTTAGGTCTGTGAGAACTGTACAATGTGCAAACCACTGGGAGACTCATATGCCAGGGAAAAAAAGCTTAGGTCAACCAGATTAAACCACAGAGATGCTGTCAGGTGTCAGAGCGACGTCAACCAAGCCGACTTCAGTGGACGAACTCTCTTCATGCATAGTGCTCCCCAAACTCCAACATCCACAAACACACAGAAAGGGAGACCCATCGCCAGATCCAACGTGCCGTTTCATCTCCCATACTATCATAAAACGTATCAATTTGAACAAAAGAATAACAATAATCTAAACATGATGTCTCTGATACTCCAGTATGAGGTGTTTTGACTGGTTTAGACTTCCTTCACTTTCCCGTTGTGGGCAAATCCATTACTGTGGTGCGCATTGCCGTTTTCCAAGTGTTTGCCATTGGCCACTACAACTGGCTCAATCACAGTGATGACGCCGTTCTGTTTGGGTTTGTCCTCATTGGAAACTGGTAGTCGCTTGCCCTTTATATAGGCCTGGATCCAGAAGTTGGAGAAGAGGATAAAGAAAAAGGTGCCGTAGATCAGGATGAGGTGAATAAAGATGGGAACCTGGTAGTCACACTTTTCCATGAAGTAATACTGAGAGATATGGCCAGTCACCAACACAAACTGAACCTGCAGAAATGAAAATACAGCACAAATGTCATTTGGGACACTTTTTGATGAGAATGATGCGAATGTGGTTCATATGGCATATGAATAGGATATTAATATGTGAACAGGAGAAATGGTCGTGCACAGCTGAGTCTGGTTTCTCTCGAGTTTTTTCCCTTCACTTTTGTCAACTGGTGAAGGTTTGTTCCTCGCAACTGGCTTGCTTGGTTAGGAACTTGTGGAGCTGCACATCGATGTATTTGCTCTTCAATGTCTGGACTTTCAGCAGTGAAAAATTAAACCACACTAAACTGAACTTCAACTCTGAAAACAAGTCTGACATGGTTTCAATTTACTAGAACTACTATGTTAAGCTGCTTTGACACAATCTACATTTTAAAGGGTCATATAGAAATGAAGACATTAATTAAGAGACAATTTTCCCCAAAATGAAAAATTCCTCAACATTAGCTCACACAAGTGGAGTTTTGTTCTTCTGTTGAACGACAACTGAGATTTTATAAAGAATGTTGGAAAAAAAGCAGCAGCTGAGACCCATAGTAGGAACATAAAAATACTTTGGAAGTCAAGGACTACCTTTTCCCCAGCATACTTTAGTGTATCTTCTTTTGTGTTCAACAGAAGAAAGAAACTCAAACAGGTTTAGAACAAGTTATTAATTACATTATAGTAATTTCATTTAATGGACTTTAATTACTAAGTCTGAAAAGTAACCTGGTTACTCAATATGTAATTAAATTACTTGACTATATATTATTATCCACATACATCTCTTTGCATATACAATAGAAATTAAACTCCTAAATGTATTGATATCTATCTATCTATCTATCTATCTATCTATCTATCTATCTATCTATCTATCTATCTATCTATCTATCTATCTGTGTGTAATATATATATATATATATATATATATATATATATATACACACACATACCACAAAAGATTAGGACAGGCGAGTAAATAAACATGATCTGCTTCTCTGAATTCATTTATAGCTAATCATAATTAAATTACAGCAAAATTAAAAGTAATCCCTTTACCTTTTTTAGCAGAAAAGTATATTAATTACTTTATAACTTAACTCTGAGTGTAAGTAAATGGTGAAAGAATGTTAAATTTTGAGTGAAGAATAACATCCCCTTATTCCCCAATTCCCTTTAATCACTAAAAGAAAATGTTATGGAGTCAAAACTTACTAGCTGGATAGCAGTCATGTACTTTTTCCACCACAGATACTTCTGGAAACGAGGCCCTGCAGCAGCTAGACCATAGTATGTGTACATGATGACATGGACACAAGCGTTGACCAAAGCATGGAAAGAACCCATGCCACCCGCTGCAAATTTCACAAGAACATGTATAGAAACAATTGCAATCACACATCTTTAGAACAGTTACTGTAACAAACTACCCTTCAAATTCTTCTGTAGTTACTTTCACACACCGAGAAAGAAAATTAGTATTGTAGAAGGGAACACAAATACACCAAAATCTCCTAAATGGATTTTAAGGGTGTGTTCTTGCTTGGCAGGTTTGGATTGATAAGTGTGGTTCAATTAAAGCCTGAATGGGTCTACGGGTCTAAACCAGTTAATAACTACCGATCTAAAATAAAGATTTTGACTCACCAGGAGTAAGAGTGATGCCCCACCACCAGGTCCAAGGCAAGACAGAATGATGGAAGATATGCAGGAACGTCACCTGACTGTGCTTCTTCCTCAACACAAAAAACACCTGAATCACAGAAACTGATTTAGTTACCAATATATCAGTCTGGTTTCAAAAACAGCAATTAAATTAAAGGGATAGTTCACCCAAAAAATGAAAATTCTGTCATCATTTACCTGTTCCAAACCTGTTTGAGTAAATAGTGCGTACATTTTCATTTTTCCATGAACTATCCCTATAACATAGAAAAAACAAACGATTCCATTTCTCACCGTATCGAGAAGTTCAATATATTTAGAAAAATAGAACAACCAGGCCGCACGAACCATCTGAGCATACAAGGAGAAACATAATGAGTCAAACTGCGTGTTCGGAAGTTTGAGGAACAGAAGGACATGCCTGAAAGAAGCAAACTTACTCGAAGAGCTTGAGGACTGCTGGACGGGTCACAGAGGTCACATCTCCAAGTGTACGTTGTTGCCCATCCCGACATCAAGAACTGTGTCAGGAAGATCAGAAAACATTACACAGAAGCACAACACAAATTGTTTATTGTTACAAGCCTGTCTGATCTACTTCTGCCAAACTTGAAAGACTTTTATCAAATTGTCCCGAAAGTTAATGGTGACCATACCCGGTCATGCTTCAAAAATGACAAATGCACCATATAATTAGCAGATGGATTCTCAGTCTGTATGTGTGTCTCAGAGTTGCATACTTATATACTATTCTATGTCATTTTGTAGTATGAATAGTGCAAGTAGTGGATTCACACTGAAATATTATTTATATATATATATAAAAAAAAAAGAATAGGTGCACTTTAAATACCCGAATGATGCACTTATTCAACCTTTAAAATAAGTGTGGAATGTTCAGCACCGACACTGGATTTATTTTGGATTGTACAAGCCAAATTCTCCTACGTGGGTGATTCTGCCACCTCCCAATGGTGAATGTGGTTATACTCATGGCAGGTACTATTTGGTTATTTTCTCATTTATTTCACTAAACACAAACATCGTTAAACAACAACATAAACATTTTTTAAAAAAAAAAACGTGTTCCATTTGGGACAACACTAAATTAGTTCAAAGTGCATAGCCAGCCATTTGAGACGTTTTGTCACACAACGCCATTACAGACATCTACTTTTATCAGAGATTTTGTGGAATGGGTCATTTTTGGAGGTTGGCAGCAACTAATACCCCTCATTACATGGAAGAGAACAGCATTATCATACTTCAAAACATCTCATTCTGTAACCTAAAGAAGAAACACTATCACAAGGATCTAGAATTAATGAGCTTAAGTATATATTCACTTCTCAATCGAGAAACTTGAAGTAAGAAAAGCATTTTTTTTTGCAGTAGTACTAGTACATTAGGTATTGTTGTGTAGCATGTTGGCTGTTTATTAATAGTTATAAAGCATATTTGCATAATATATACTTGATCCCTTAAACCTATACCTATTGTTTAAAATAATAACTACTACAACTAACTTGGGCTGCACGATATTAGAAAAAATGGACAAGAATAGTGTAAAGACTTCATCATCTGCATAAAACAGAATAAACAGTTTGCAAGCATAGATGAATACCATAGAACAGGTTTTTTATTGTGTTATTTTATGGTTTTCTGTGGTGTCTAAGAACATACAATTCAAATCGGATAACATTGTATTGTCTACGTTTTATAAATAATTAAATACAACTTAATCTTTATTAAATCTCTAAACTTCTAAAATGTCTTGGTTTATATTCATCACAGTTCCTTAAAACACACCAAAAATGGAAATCTCTCTTTGGATTTGATAGGGTTCTAAAACGATATATATTGTGCAGGCCTAATATATATATATAAATTCGATTTTTTTTTGTTTTTTTTTGTTTTTTTACATTTTGGTATACACTACTTTATTTGGTGCCATGATCAGCTGCTTTTTACCCAAATAATAAATTTGTCAAACACAAGGCAATTTAGGCATGTAGACACGTTGAACTGCTGAAGAACACAGACGAACAAAAACGCTGAAAACTTGTAACCGCTGACTTCCATGGTATATGTTTGTTCTGCTATGGAAGACAACGGCTACAGGTTTTCAGCTTTTTTTCAAAATATCTTGTTTGTGACAAAACAAAGAAACTCATAAAGGTTTGGAACAACTTGAGGGACAGTAAAATGCGAGTAATCTTGAATTTTTGGGGGAACTGTTCTTTTATGTTTTACATTTTTTATTGGGGGAAAAAACAAACACTATTTCACTACAAATAGTTATAACATTATCTTTGTTGTTGCTTTTTTTTACAAGAAAAAAGAAAAAATTAATACAAAATAAATACAACAAAAAAAATTATATTAATAATAATAATAATAATAATAATAATAATAATAATAATAATAATAATGGCAAAAGAAAAATGAGAACGAGTAAAATTACAAAAAAGGTGTACGGAAAATTACAAACAACAGAATGCAGACATTCAACAATCACAATCAAATGTTCAGATACATTGCCAGTGTTGAAAGTAAATAAAATATAAAATAATATTAAATAAGTATAAAATAGTAATAGTTAAAAACAAACATAAATTAAATTACTATGAAATAAATAAATTAAAAAGGAAGGAGAGTGCATCTATAAAATGGAAGGTAAGGCCTTAAGAGAGTTAAAGTAAGTTATAAAACATTGCCACTTTTTATAGAAATTAGTTTTCCCTGAGCATCTAACCTTTTCCAACTTTAGATAATGCATGGTTTCCACCAGCCATTGGGATGTAGTTGGAGGCTTATTTGATTTCCAGTGCAGCAGAATAGGATGCCTAGATAATAACGAGGTAAAGGCCAAAATATCAAGTTGTTTAGAATTAAATTGGGACCAAATTTTTGGAACCCCAAAAATGGCAACATCGTGGGGATGGGTCTACATTTACCTGCAACACCTTAGATATAACTGTAAAATAATGAATCCAATAATTCTGTAACATAAGGCACATAAAGAACATATGACTTAAATGGAACTGTTCTTTTAACCTTTTTCGTAGAAGTATAAAACCACTTTTTGTGCTAACATTTTTGCTAATCAAAGGATTTTTTTATATGGAATTCGGTATTTCCATCACTTGTTTCAAAGGCTGATGGAAAGAGAGATTTAATTATTTGTCAAAACATTAGGTCAGCAGAAAATCAGCTCTGAATATATAAAATATCAAGCATAAAGGAATACTTCACCCAAAAATGTCAAATAAACTCACCCTCAAGACATCCTCTGTGACTTTACTCTGTCTTCTGGTGGTGGTCTAATGCACGTTATGTGCCACTGAAGCATACAACATACGACGCATGATGCAAGACATGGAGACACATGAACTCTGCATTGCAGGAGTAATGTACTGTATAACGTTATACAGTAACACCAGGTCAGCTAGTTTTCTTGTTTGTCATCGTCTTCTGAGGTAACCAAACTATGTGGTATGTGGTTCCCACGAGATGAGTCTATTCCCAGAGCTTCCGCTATAAATGCGTCTTACATCATATGTCATATATGCCAGTCGTACATAACATGCATTCTTCTGCCATCAGAAGTCATTAATTGGAGTTTATAATAAAAATACTTAAATATTTTTTTCTACGAAAACTCTTTGATCCGCTTCATAAGACATGGGTTAACCCTCTGGCGGCGTATCGTTTATTTTGACTTTCAGAAGTTTCAAAATAAATGCCACTATCCAACAACTTTACACAGCATGGAAGAGCCAGGATAAAATTTTAAACAACTCCAGCTGTGCTCATCTGGCAGAAAAGGATGGATGGATGGCTTGAGGGTGAGTAAATTATAGGATAATTACATTTTTTTTGGGTGAACTATTCCTTTAAAGCAGAAGAGTTCCAGCAATAGAAGAAGAAACTGCCACTCCTGTCAGCTGAGACTACAAACTGAGCCTTCAAATTCAAATGGGCTTACCAAAAATGTAACAGAAAATTGGTTAAAAGTATGCACCCAACCCATCTCATCAATGATTCAGTGGTTCTGCTTGTGGTTACATTTTCTTAACACACACTGGGCTCCTCAGTAGCTTGATTTAAGACACTCAGTACGTTTACATGGACACCGGTACTTCGATATTTTACCTTGTAAACAGATTTTTGATTACCTTAAAACAATTAAAGTCATAATCGTAGTAAACATAAATTGACTTAAGACTCGTGGAGTATTGCTATTTTAGTCACATTTTTTTCAGCATAAAGACATGCAAACACCTTAAACTATCATGGTCATGTAGAAATTTTCACAGCATACAGCTACAGGATAGTCTATATACACAGATGTTTGACACTGTCTTCTTTGCACCTACAGAGTAAGTACAGGACCACAGATACCCTCATCTCCAAGGGCTAAAGTGCACACAGTGAATTGCTGAAGATTCATTACATCCGCCATCATCGGATGTAAGGAACATTCTAAAAGCAACTTATTTTAACACTATCATAGTATTGCCTTATTTAGATTAAAGGTACAGTAGGTGATCTGCCAAAATGCAAACCGGTTAGCATAATATCTTTGAAACACTGTCCCAACACAGTTCCTGTTGTCCAAAGCCACGGCTCCTGAAACATGAACACGTGCACCTTAAAGATGACAGCAGACAGTCCACTAGTTCATGTCATTCGCCAGTTAGAAAACTTTTTAGTACCTTATAATACTACAATTCTGAAGGAAACTATGCATTATATCGATCACGTTTTCAGTTGTGTAGTTAGCAGGCAAAACTAATGTGTCATAATGTGCAATGTTTCATGCATGCAAGGATCGTTGGTCTCACTCTTTCACACTTTGTTTTAAAGTAACTAGTGTATGCTTAGTGGTTGGCCAGCGGGGTGCAGGAATTACACTTATTACTACATCATATCATACCTACATGCTATTTCAGACCGAATATTCAAAGTAGCATTGTAAATAAGGGCATCATAGGTTGTCATTGTTTAAAAATGAACCAATGTGATGTGAATATGAAACCAACTTCACCTCAGTAAAGCAGGCTAGGTGGAATAGTGCGATGTACTTATGTTTTGTTGTTGAAACTGAAAATAGTCACATCAATCGATCGATGGAATGAAACGGATGAACATTTTTTAGTTTTATGCCTCTCCCTGAATATAAAAATCCATATAAATACATTTGGATCATTTAATTTAATCATTACTATACGAATGTGAAGAGATTTTCAACCACCACAACAAAAAGACACTGCACCTTTAAGGAAAATTATTTGATTACTGATGTCTATGTAAACATAAATTGATAAATTGATTCTAAAAGGGGCTCCACAGTCACCAGATCTCAATCCAACACAGCACCATTGGCATGTGTTGTAAATGGAAGATTCACAGATGTGCGAAAGACTAATCTCCAGTGATGTTAATATATTCACATGGAAATGTCTGAAGAGTGTTTTCATCACCTTATTGAATCAATGGCATAAAGTCCTAAAATCCACAATTGATACTTTACTCACACTCAAGTTGTTCCAAATTTGTACGAACGTTTTACTTGCACACAAAAGTAGTTTTAAAGAATATTAGAAACCAGACAGTTGAGGTTCCCAATACTGGATCCCAATTCGTATACAATCCCATCCTAAAATTAATTTAAATGGGATTGGTATGTCCTGAATCATAGAATGTGCAAATGAGTATTTCCCAGGTAAAGTTGACCAGATGGTCTACTATTCACTATTCTAAAAGATATTTGATGGGTACTCGAACCGCTAATACATTTTGCGTTGGACCTAAATTCGAGAACTACAAACATGTTAAAAAAGTGTTAACAAACTACAGACATAGTAACATGTGCGAGACCGACCATTAAGTGGTAAGGCTTTGGTAAAGTGATTTGACTGTTGGCGAATGACTGTTAATAAATATCTAACCTACAGTAAAATATTTAAATAACATTTTATTTGCATTATATTTCACCTGCAACAACAACGTGAGCTTTTAAAGAGATGCGTTTGTCCATCAACTTCACATCAACACCTGAAAAGATTTCTCTTCATAAAAGGCTCACGAATGGCAGATTAACGTGCTGCTGCTTCTTCAACATGTTAGAAACAAAAAAATGAAAGAAATGTGACTGAAATGTCTAGATGACTGACAGTACACTTAAACAAGCAACATAATGGTCTGACAGGGCATGCAACTCTGCAACATAATGGTCTGTTAAGAAGGAAGACATATGTTCCAAAGCTTGCTCAAAAGTATCTTCACAAAAAAGTACATACTTTGAGGACATAGTACAAGCAGGAGAATTGGGATGCAGCACATTATTCTGGTTATCAACATTCTTCAAAATATCAACTTTTGTGTTCATTGGTAGAAACAAAACAATATTGTTGCAGGTTAGGAACCATGAGTATACAACGACAGAAAGTTAATTTTGGACAGAACTACGCATTTAATATTTATTTTTCCAATAACATGAAAACGATCTTCAGACATTTTTGTCTATATGAACATGCTGTAATAACATCATATAGCTGCAGGAGATTTGTCCTTTTTAACATATATGGATCTTCCATGTAAACACATTCCTTAGGTGCTGTGTTGGATTGAGATCTACACCTCATTTTGGTATAGTAGCTGCTCACAGAGTATGAAGGATAAATTGCAAAAGGAACAAAATAAATTAGTATGAATAATTAAAGTTTTTTTTTTTAAGAGTCATGTATGTTAACTGTTCATAAAAGAGTGTGTTTTTTATTTTAATTGGGAACAATACATACACTGTCTAATAATGTGGTTCCTAGTTATTTTAAGGGACATTTTTCAAACGATGAGGCAACAGCATACACGTAGTACAAGGGGTTGGGATTTTAATAATTGTTTATTTAAGTTTAGAAGTGTAGTGAGGAAAAATATGTTTTTTATACAGCAGTGAAATCATGTGGAACAAATTACTTAAACCAATCAAGGAAATAAAAGACGCAAGGGTTCAAATAAGTGATCAAAAGATGGTTGTTTGATGGTGACATGGTGGATGATGTTTTCTATATTTTAAACTATGTATTGTGAATAATTTTGTTCCTGTTTTTAAAATGTGGAGCTAGTGTTTGTTTTATGCATTAACTGTACTTTTGTAGCCATACTTTGTTTTTTACAGCGAGGACCACAATGGAAACAATCCTAGGGCTTTATTGTGTTTTTATTGTCAACAGTTTTATTTCAAAATGTAGAGGATACTTGTATTTTGTACAGTTAGTTTAAATCTCTTAAGTAAAATTCACATTTAAAAGGGATAGTTCACCCAAACATTTAATTTACACACAATATTTATTTTTCCTCATGTGGTTTTAAACCTTAATGAATTTCTTCTGATGGACGGAAGAGATATTTTGCTGGCACCCATTCACTTTATAAATTAAAATGAACGTCAACGTGTACCAGCCACCAGCATTTTTTCAAAACATCTTCTTTTGTGTTCAACGGAAGAAACAGACGTACACATTTTGAACAAGTGAGGTGTGAGTAAATGATGACAGAATTTTTTTTGTGCCTAATAAAATGTGGCTGTTGAGTGCATTTGTAGTAAATTAAGTGTAGTTTCTCTCCCAAACAAACATTCAAACAAACATAACGATATCCTACCTCATAAACAGTGTAGGCATTGAAGGCCACCATAAAGAAGTTATAGGCAATCATGGCTGTGTTGAGGCGGAAAGGTTTCCGACTGGCCATGTATCGTGGTCCCACATACAAAACAGAGAAGACATATCCCAGCAAGATGAACGTCATCAGAATGGGACTCTGCATCAGCGGATAATCCCGCACTCTGGCGTCTGAGAAAATTACACATCAACTGATTAATTGCATCCCACAACACAATATTACATCTTTCTACAGTCGTTACCTGCATCAAAACAAAATGTAAATGCTTCAAAAGTTTTTATGTGCATAAATCAATGGGATTTATTTAAAAAGCACAAGCTCTTACCAGTTCTTTTCAAGAGATAGTCGTGGAACCTCAAGATGTTTGAAAGCACCTCTTGAAACATCTTGTCGTTGTTTCTTCAGACAGTCAATAACCTAGAGGACATAAGAAGTAAAATGTGTTAAAAAAAAGGAGAAGACAAAGATCCGGCTGGTCAGAGCAATATGGCATTATCGGGACAGTAGAGACTGAGTCAACAATGAAAGCAGAGCAAAAGCAAACAGGAAACAGCTGGCCAAGCGAACACCATATAAAGCTGCGCCTATGTTATCAAAGACAGACTATTACTATTATGCTCTTAAAGAGATACAAAATCTGTCAGTGGGTTGGTACCATTATGAGACAATAAGGCACAAAATGTACCATCTGAAATTTTTGTACCATTTCGCTTTTGGGCTTACGACAATACATGTGTAGTTTGTACATGCTGATTTATTTTTAAATCATAATATGAATGCATATGGTCAATTTGTCTTGTACCTGATCAATATTTTGCCTTCAATAGTAGATTTTACAAAAATAAATAACATTTATGATTTATTCCCACTGCAGACACGTCCAAATGACATCTATTACACTGACAGATCCAACATAGACATGATATGCACATCCGTCAGACATCTAATATTTTGTGGGTTATTTTGGGCAAAAAGACAAAGTTTTTGGGGTCCACATCACATTACATTTGATGACTTTATATACATAAGAGACATTCAAGCAAACTGTCTGTTTTATTGTTTAATATAAGGAAACAGTGTGATTGTGTGATTGTCCATACTTTGATTTTACCATTACATTACATTAAAATAAAAACTTAAAACATTGAATCAAAAAACAGAAACATTTTGTTTCTAGGCATGTTGAAATAGGTTTAATATTCAAAGGTTTAAGTCCTGAATATGCACATGCACTGTAATCTTTAATAAAGTTTATTAATATGTCACCATACAAAATTATTCTAAATTCGACTGCCAATTGTTTGGTATTTAAATTACACTGAAAGATATTTCAATGTGTTGCTTCTATGCATCACTGGAAAAAGTATGATTTTGTATGAATGTATTAGTTATTTTGTGTTAAACCCTTTAACCCAAGTATTACTCATATACCAGTCTCTTATATAAAGTTATGAAATCTGCATTCATATACAAACATTATTAAACAAGTGTTCAATATTTAACAGCAACATCAACTTTCTAATCGTGATGCCAACTGCCCATGAAAAACTGTTGGAAAAGATAAATTAGGACAATGTACTGATTCTTAGGTAAACCAGAATTCACCACCATCTTTCTTGCTTTGTGTGTCAATGTTGCGCAATTTTGAAAAATAAATAAATAAAAATAAATAAAATAATTACTTTTATTAACTCTCAATAAACATACACAAAATTATTCTTCTGAGGCATCACTGCAAACTCTTTCTTGTGAAACTTTTTTGTGAATGTAAAGATTATTTATTGATATTGATAGTTCCGTGAAGAACCTGTAAAATCCATGGACTTTCTTTCCACATAAAGGTTCTTTATACTGGAAAAAAGTTATTGCTCAGTATTAAACTCTTATTATTTTAAGAACTATTTACTGAAAGGTTCTTTAATAAACTTTGTCACTGTTGGAAAACAACCATTTTTATTTTTTAAAAATTGGATTTTACAGCAGTGACAGATAATTATTTTGGGATCCTTAAAGAACATTTCAGAGAACAGATTTTGTTTCCAGAACAACTATTTTTTGTTTGTGTAAATAAGCTAAGATGCTTCATTTAAAAATTTTAAAATGTTTAAATTTTAAATTTTTCATTTTAAAAAGTTAAAAAATATATATATTTTCCATGAAAGGCACTTTGGGCAAACAAAAATGTTTGTTCATGGGATTACGCCAAAACCCCCTTCATTTTTAAATCTTTATTTTAAGAATAATATATGTGCTAATTATTCATAATCTTTAAAAAAAAAAAAAACATAAAATCTTCAGTATAGTATAAACTCTAAATCCACCCCATACTATGTGGAAAAACCAAGCAAACATGCAAAAAACACTGTGAGATAATTCACATAGTAATGATGGAGCTGATGTCATCTCTACTACCTGAACACCAATGAATGACTAATTTAAGTCAATAGAGCAGAGCCAGTCCAACTGGTGAGGTGGAGAAAAGCCGATATCTATCCTGTCCCTGAATCAGATTAACTCACTAGACAAAAACTGCTATTGACAACATTACAAAACTGAATTACAAACAGTCAATCCTCACACCAAGAAAAACAATCACAAACATCTGTGGCACTAAACCAACGAAATCCTGATAAACGTGAAGACGGGCTATGAACTCAACATGTGTCTCATCACATTTCTCAGTCACACAAGCCGAAAACAGGCAGACAAACTATTCTACAGGAAATTCTACAGGATCCCAATTCGAGTCAAAAGTGTATTTTGAGCTTACCTGTTTGTCTTTCTGCTGTTCAAGTCACTCCAGAGAAAAATAAATAAATAAATAAATATATGAAAACAAAAGTAAAATAGCACTGCCCCACGGGGGCAAATAAACAGATGTTAGACCTGGGGAAACAATCTCTGAACTTTTGCTCTTCCCAGTGTGCCGTGTCTCTCAGTGGCACTACAGTGTTCAGCCGTGTCAGAATGAGCAGGAATGTATTCCAGTGGGAGTTCTGCCAGTGCAGTGACAGGCCGCGCTCAGAGTCACTCCCGCCCAATATAAACCTGAGCAGTAGCTCATTCTAAAGAGACAACACCCGCTGGTTTCGGGATCGCAACCTGCATTCATCGGACAGGCCCTGCCCACTGAAACACAACCATTGGCTCTCCAGAGTGAGGATTTTCAGTGATTGGCTCTGATGCTGGTGAGGTTTTATTATGCAGTGGATGTAGGCGAGGGACTGTTCAACAATGAAAAGTCTTTTGTTTCCCTTGGGTCACAAATATGGGCCTATCCGATAAGAGTGAGACAATTTTTTTACAATTACTTTTCATATATTGAATTTCTGTCTGTGTATTGATATTTATGTGTGTATATGTATTTATATAAATGTATTATATATATATATATATAATACATTTATATAA